>KE152568.1:5153-15659 GCA_000411095.1 Aethionema arabicum | reverse complement strand
TGTTCGAATTACCCGCGGGTAAGGGTCGGGTATCAAGTATCAATATTTTTTTCACTATCCGTTGCGTACCCTTCATATTATCCAACCCGTAAATACCCGTTTAAGTTTTATCACAACACACTAATTATATTTGATATTAATCACATGTATAGTATAGTAACTTTAATTTGTAATATCATATAATTATCCAATTGAAATGAATATATGGTTAATGACATCGTAGTTTTATATTTTATCATATCCAACTTATCTAATATATTATAAGTAACAAGTTTACCAATATGAATGCAATATTTGAATTTATAATTTATTTTAGTTTTTTTAATATAAATATTTATTTATATTTTATAAATTTTATGTATAAAATGGGATCAACAAGTCGAGTCGCGTAATTAGCGGGTATCCATAAATTTTAAGGGTACCCGTTTTTCCGAGTACCCGTTTTTTACAAGTCGGGTACAAGTATTGGTTTGTCGTTACCCGTGCGGGTCGATTTGGGTAGCAAGTATGACAAAATTTAAGGGTATCCGACCCGTGCCCACCCCTACCGACACTGTTAATATACACTTATTAAATTTTGTGGTCTAAACTTGCATTGCACGTCTCGACTGTATTAATTGTATAAAAATCAAAATATATTCTTAAAAGTGTATTTATTTCTTTTGTTTCCATCACTATATCTACAGATAAGCTTTTTATCCATAATTTATAACTCAGACCCCATCTCCACATCATTTTTGTTTTTAGTATTTGCAATTAAATTTAGTTACTAAATTTAATTTTTCAAATATCTAATTTATAGAATAATTCAATTATAATAATTAATTTATAATAATTAATTTATATAATAATTACAAAAACAATACTTTGGCAAATAGGACCACTGCAATACCTATACAACATCAACTTTCATAATACTTTTACAAGACATGTTCCTCGCAAGACATTCGTAAAAATGACAATCTTAATACCTTCGCAACAACAACCTTTGCAAGACGAGCTCTCGCAAGACATCCGCAAATACAACTTTCGCAATATCCTCACAACAACAACCTTCACAAAACATTCGCAAGTTATACCTTCGCAAAGCATTTGCAAACACAACCTTTCGCGATACTTTCGTAAGAGGAACCTTCACAATACATTCACAAGATATACTTTCCTGAAACCTTCGCAAACGTTCTCAACCATGATTTATGCAATGTATTCGCAATGTTGCAAGGGTATTCTTACCCTCGCAAGTTTGCGGATGACTTCCGAAAAAAAAATCTTTTGCGAAACTCGTTTTGCGATGATTTATGGTTCAATCGCAATTCCATCGTATGATTTTTTTTGCGATGGAATTACTACAGTTTTTACCTTCGCAAATCGTAGATATTTCTTTTAGCGCCCTAGTATAATCCTTTGATATAAATCTTATCAATAACCATGAAAGATACATTATTACTTTTGGTCGTCTCATAAAAAATAAGGATGAATGAATTATTATTAGTCTATTTTACTGCTGCCGACATTTCTTAAATTAAAAACTATGAAAGGAAAGAGAAAGACTAGTTTTACTATAATCATTAATACCAATAACCAAGAACCATACATTATCATCTCGTACAAAAAAAAAATATATTTCCAAAAAAAAAATTATGTCTCACTCTCACCGCTTAATTTTCAGTCTTTCGAAATAATATCCACTGAAAAATATTAAAACCACAAACAAACAGAAACTCGAAAAAAAAAACAATTCCAAGAAAAAAAGAAGAAAAAAAACAATTCCAAGAAAAAAAAGAAGAAGATGAAGTTGGCCTTAACAATCCTAAACTGTATAATCCTCGCCATTGGAACCTGTGGAGGTCCTTTAATAACTCGTCTTTACTACAACAATGGCGGAAAACGAATCTGGTTCATGAGTTTTCTCTCAACCGCAGGCTGCCCCATCATTTTAATCCCTCTCTTCATCTCCTTCAGCTCTCGTCGCCGCCACGTCACCAACGAGTCAATCAAACCAAGCTTAATCCTCATGAAACCTCCTTTATTCATCGCCGCCATTGTTATAGGACTTCTCACTGGTTTAGACAATTACTTATACGCTTACGGCTTAGCTTATCTTCCAGTTTCAACATCTTCTTTGATTATTGGGACACAATTAGCCTTCAATGCTCTGTTTTCTTTCGTTTTGGTGAAGCAAAAGTTTACTCCTTTCTCTATAAACGCCGTCGTTTTGTTAACACTTGGTGCAGGGATGCTTGCGTTGCATACTAATGGAGATAAGGCAGCTAATGAAACGAGTAAAGAGTATATTGTTGGGTTTGTTTTGACTGTTGTTGCAGCTGTTTTGTATGCTTTAATATTGCCGCTTGTGGAACTTGCTTACAAGAAAGGTAGACAAGAGATTACGTATACACTTGTACTTGAGATTCAGATGGTTTTGTGTCTTGCTGCCACTTGCTTTTGCCTCGTTGGGATGATCATTTCTGGCGATTTTAAGGTATATATATATTTTTTATTATTATTTATACGATGCATATTGATTTTTTGTGGAAAGACTTAAGAAACCTTTTAAAAGAAAACATAACAATTTTTGATAAAAATGTTTTTGGTTTGAATTATTTTTTGATTACTTATGACTAATTTTGTATGGAAAGTAAGTTTTATAGAAATTTGGTCTAAGATTTTTTTTACTAAATTTCACGGTCCGGAAATGGTTAGATGTTTTTTTTACCGTTTTTAACTAATTAAAAATTTGTCAAAACAAAATTGGCCTAATGATTTTTATTTGTAATTTTTCTCTCTATATCCAAAGGCAGCTAGATTCGAAGTCGAGTGACGACATTTAATTTCTCTATTTAATTTGTACCGGCTAATAGAATCAGCTAATGTTGGATGGATTATTTCCACCAAATGTTAAAAACCATGGGTTAAATGTACTTTCACAAGATCTAGATTTTTTTCGGTTTTCATGAAAATTGATTGAATTGTTTTTACCTAAATATAATTGTTTTTTCTTTCTTTCGAATCTTAGCGAAAAAGATCTCAGTGGATCGTGACAGCAAGGCCACTCTGCCACTTACAATATTCCGTCGCGTATTTAGAATATAGCTATGATGGAATAGTGGTTAGAATATGAAGGACCATTTTTCGACCCAAATTGAAATTTAATGTTTCTTCAAAATGTTAAAAAAAGAAAAGAAAAAAGTTTCCGCCATTTGATAAATTACCAATTTTTTCAGTTTCGTTGACAATTAGTTAAATATTTTTATCGAATTTCGACAAACTTACAATCTTTTACTAAAATTTAGTCGAATAATTTTAAAATACTTTCAACCATATTGAAAATATTACCACATTAGTAAAAAAAAAGACATAAATTTCCAATCAAATGTCAATTAAACAAAACAATTTTTTTTGTATGTTCAAAATTCGGCTAAAGATAATTTAACTAACTCTCAATTAAGCCACCAACTTTTCACTTTGGTCTAAAATATGTCATAATTTCAACCAATTTTTCGTCCAAAACACATGGTGAAAAAACACTAAACTTTGCTTGTAGTGCCGTTTCTTTGCTAATATCAATTTTTGGACAGGTAATACCAAGAGAAGCAAGAGGGTTTAAGCTTGGGGGGTCTGTGAATTACTATGTTTTGATCGTATTCATCGGCATAATCTGGCAAGGATTCTTCCTAGGAGCTATAGGGATTGTGTTCTGTGCATCATCTTTAGCATCTGCTGTTCTCATCAGTGTTTTGCTTCCGGTGACTGAGGTTTTGGCCGTCGTTTGTTTCCGGGAAAAGTTTCAAGCAGAGAAAGGAGTTTCTCTCTTTCTTTCTTTGTGGGGATTTGCTTCTTATTTCTATGGTGAGTTTAAATTAAGGAATAAAGTTTTGGATAATACTCAGCCATCTGAGACAGAGTTGGCTCCTCCTCCTTTACCAATCACTGATTCCGTTACTTAAATATGAAATTTTTTTGGTTATGTAACATAAGATACACTTGTAACTTGTAAGTATATATTATATAGTGTGAGATTGTGTGTTTTATGTTGGAACATGACTTTATTATTGACATGCTATATTTGTTGAAAGAGGTTGTGTTTTCTTTGTCGTTAGGATCAACGAAAAAGAGAAGTCTAGAACACATGAGTAATTTTATTATTATGAAATAAGAATCACAACTACGATTTCATCCGTGCTACGCTCGAGTTTGAATTTGTGGGTTTTGTTAAATTAATATTATATCTTTTATATTATGATACATGAATATCATAAATTATTGAAAAAAGTTGGTAATAAAGAGAGTTTAACAAAATATATATATATGTGCTATTAAGAACATTTCCAACCCACACCTTAAAACCTAATTTTTGAGGTTTTTTGGTTTCCAATACAAATCTTAAAACCTTATAATTTGAGGTTTCAGTATTGAAACCTTAAAAACATTTTATAAATTATATTTCACTTCTCATAATTTGCATATCATAAATAATTTTGTTAATTTTTTTATTTTATCATTTCAGTCCATTTTTGTATTGAATGATTATATTTATATTTTTAATTCTAACATTAAAACAAAATTTATTCACTAATAAAAATTTATTAAGCAAATTAATAATAAATGAAACAATACATAAAATCATAAAATCCAACAACAAAAAAAGTTGGAATGGTGTTTTAGATTACTAATTTAATATTTAAAAAAAATAGCTCTCCATAGAAGGCAATTTTAAAAGTTCGGGTTCTTAAGCAGAATCAAGATTTAAGCTAATTTCCAAGTTAGATTTGCTCCCCATTAGCCAACCACATCAGAATCTTTATCATTAGCACGTGGAATGAGCTCGCATCTGGTCCCCGCTTTCCAAATCTCCCTAAAAAGACAAATAACATTATTTGACTCATCTCTCAGATCTTGGTTGGTAGCGGCATTTACTGAAGCATTCAACACTCACATTAAGTCTCCGTTAGACTTCCACAATGAAAGAACCTCATTTGTCTTCCGGATCTACTTCTAAGGAAAATCTCCCAGAAAGGGAAATAAATCAGATCACTGTAGATCTAGACGAACCGATTATGGTACCAGAACTAGATCGAGCCAAAATTATTCAGGAACACTTGAACAACATTATTGTCCGCCTTCTAAACCCGGATGCTCAGAGGATAGGTGGAGCAGTTCGTGGTTTACCCTCCCTATGACATCTGCAAGGTAAAATCATAGGTAGAGGTGTAGGAAACAACCAAATTCAATTCAACAATATGGATGAGAAAGATATCGCATACATTCTCTCAGAAGGCCCTTGGTTCTTCGAGCAATGGATGGTAGTGGTGGGCTGATGGACCCCAGACCCATCATCCCAATACCTAAAAATCATCCCTTTTTGGATCAGAATTAGAGGCATCCCTCTTCATCTACTCCACGAAACCACCGTCCGGAGTTTGGATGAGTTCCTGGGTAAAGTAGAAAAAATAAAATTACAAGCCTTGGATAAAAACTCTCTTGAATATGTCAGAATGAGAGTCTGGATAAAAGCTGATGAGCCTCTAACAATCCACAAATCAATGAAACTCACTACGGGTGAATCAATCACAGTGGAGCTTATGTATGAAAAACTACTTAAGCACTGCCACTCGTACAAAAGTCTCACCCATGACAAAAGAAGGTGCCCACTGATCAATCACCGAAGTAAGGAAAAGTCCATTATCGATCCTCACCATTCCCCAAAAGAGACATCAGACCGTCACAACCAAGTCCTTCACCGAGGATTAGAATTCAGAGACAAAAAATCAGACAGGCTTCCAACCAGAAAACATGAAGATCCTCCTCAATCCAAAAGACCCCGCTGCCCCAGAGAGCGCCCCACCCCGAAGGTCCACCAGAGAGCTCATTATACCTGGACCAAGAAAAAAGATGAAAATGAACCAAAGTATCCAAATTCAAAAGATACCCATCTTTCAAGATCGCTTAAGTCTCATCCCAAACCACTAGTATCGAGTGAGCCTTCCAGACCTAGCAGAAAAAGACAGTTAGAAGAGGGGTAAATAAGAAACTCAAAAAGATCAAGACTGAATGAAGAACATTCCAAGTCCAGCTTTCGAACCCCTCTAAAAACGAGGTTATGTTGGGACTTCGCAGAATCAATGAGCTCTCCATCTCCCTCCAATCTCAAGAATCAATCCAAAGCAGGAAACCAATATGCCCCAATGGCATTTAAACCCCTTTCAGGATCTGAAAAATTGATTGTAAACAAACGGTTAGTGGTTAACCATAAACCACACATGTCCCAATGAATGCAATCTGTTGGAACTGTCAAGGGGTTGGGAACACCCCGACAGTTCGAAAACTTAGGGAGATATGTGGTCAATATCTCCCAGAAGTTTTGTTCCTACCCGACGCCAAAAATAAATTTGCTCATATGGAAAATCTAACAGTTCAATTAGGTTATACTGACCTCTTCACGGTTGAACCAATAGGTACAAGCGGCGGCCTGGCGTTAATGTGGACTGACTATGTCAAAATCAAAGTCCACAAGTCTGACAAAAACATTATAGATACTTCGGTATCCTGGAGAAATAGAGAGTTCTCACTGTCATGCATTTACGGTGAACCAAACCAGTCCAAAAGGGAGGAAACATGGGAGAAGATCTATAGGCTTTGCGAGACTCAAAAGTTGGTACATAGCTTCTTATCGGAGATTTTAACGAAATCAGGGGTAATCATGAAAAGATGGGAGGCATAAGCACACCTGAAAAATCATTCGCATCTTTTAACAATCTTATTGAAGCTCGTGGGATGCAAGATGTACCTCACTCTGGAAACTCTATGTCATGGTTCGGGATCAGACACCAACAGCTCATCCAATGTCGTCTAGACAGAGGTCTAGCAAATGTTGACTGGTTCCTCAATTTCCCCAATATAGAATCTGAGTATCTTCAAAGAATTGCTTCAGACCATAGTCCCCTCCTAATCAGAATTTCTAGTCAGAAATCAAAAGGAAATGCTCAATTTTGTTTCGATAAGAGATGAATAAAAAAAGAGAAATTAACAGAAGCAATAACAAAGGATTGGAACCACAGAACAAAACCAGTACACACCACTATCGATTTCCGAATTCGATCCTGCAGAGCTGAAATTTTAAACTGGAAAAAGACCAATCCTCAAAATTCCAAATGGTGGATAAAGACTTTTCAACAAACAATCAATAATGCCACTCGTAGCCAACATCTCCAATCCAATCACCTAACCTCCCTGAAAATACATCTAAATGAAGCCTACAAAGAAGAGGAACTCTTTTGGCAGCAAAAAAGTAGAGTCCTCTAGCTGAAATCAGGTGATAAAAACACAAGATTCTTTCACAACTCCACCAAACAGAGAAGATCCAGAAATAGAATTAAAAGCCTACTGGATGAACATGGAATATAACATTTTGAAGAATCGAATATGGGGAAGATCGCTCAATCATATTTCAGATCCATGTACAAGACAACAACAACCAACTGTTTCATTGATCACCCATAACTCTTTTCACCAAGAATCTCAGAGGAAGACAATATCACCCTTACCAGACCTGTGACCAACGACGAAATTGAAGCGGTGGTGTTCTAAATGAATCCAAACAAAAGCCCGGGTCCTGACGGGATGACAGGAACCTTCTTCCAAAACTTCTAGCCTCAAATCGGTCCTGCAATCACATCAATGGTCAAAGACTTCATTAGCCCAGGGAAGATCCAGAAAGAGCTTAACACTACCAATATTTGTTTGATCCCAAAAAAAGAAAATGCTAAGAACTTAAGTGACTTTAGACCAATAAGTCTCTCCAATGTAGCCTACAAAATTATAACCAAATTGTTATCTAATAGAATCAAGCCAATCCTCCCAAAGATCATATCCAAGACACAATCCGCCTTCGTGGAAGGTAGGCTCATCACTGCCAATATCATACTTGCTCATGAGATGACGCATGCACTCAAAACTAATCCTAGAATTTCTAAGGAATGGATGACAGTCAAAACAAACATCTGAAAAGCGTTTGATAAAATAGAATGGTCTTTCATCCGAAAAATACTAGAATTGCTTGGTTGCTCACAAAAATGGACATCAATGATCATGGAATGCATAACCTCAGTCCGATACCGTGTTCTCATAAACGGTACACCCCATGGTGACATCATTCTGTCTCGAGAAATAAGGCAAGGTGACCCCTTATCACCTTTCCTTTTCATAATCGGTACGAAATGGTTAATCTACAAAATCAAGATAGTAGAGCAAACAAACTAGATTTCAGGCATCAAAATTGCAACAATGTCCCCTCCTATTTCTTGTCTCCTATTTGCAGACGATAGCCTATTTTTCTGCAAATCTACCACATAGGAAGCAGAAACTCTAAAACAAATCCTAGGAAGCTACAGTGAAGTCTCGGAACTCCAAATAAATGTTCAGAAATCTCACATCACCTTTGGCAAAAAGGTAGCTCACGAGCAAAAGACCCAAGTGCAGCAAATCCTAGACATAAATCAACATGGGGAAGCAAGTAAGTACCTAGGAATGCCAGAACATTTCTTGCGATCTAAATCAGCATCCCTCCAATTGCTAAAATACTCTATATTATGACATTTTTGTAATTCTTGGTAAAAACAATAAAAAAAAATAATAAACCAAAATGGGTTCCAACAAGGTTAGTTTAGTCGTTTCTACTTGTAATATCGTCATTTTGTATCCACAGACACTCTGCTTCGAATCGTAATAGCGACATTTTTTTTTAATTTTTAATTTGTATTAACTAATGAGATCGGTTTTTGGTTTAAAAAAAATTAAATTTGGTAAACTAGTAGTTTTTAATTATGTATCTATCACTAAAAATTCTAGTAGTTTTACATAACTATTGAATTATAAATAAAATTTAATTTTCTAATAAATTATTAACATGGTAGAAGATTGTTATTTCATTTTTTTTACGTGCAGACTCGTAAATTGATCGGAGAATATGTTTAGATTTAGTGGAACTCATTTAATATAAGCATATTAAATAAATACAAAATTCGTTTTGAACTATGTGCGTTAGGAATCTCATATAATATAAGTTTTTGTTTCCTTTTTATTTGCTTTTTCTTTTAGGATATCCTTTCTCCATCATAGATTGGTATCATCTTTTCTTCGACCGACCTGGTGGTATCTTGACTAGCGGTGGAAGACATCATTGTTGTGCCACATGAGCCTGTACAGGCAACGAAAAGTCAAGTGGGTTGACACTTTCCATGTAAGTTGCATATAGGGACCCCTTCGTGTAAACCGGATGTACCAAGGTTAGCACTGAAATATTACGATGGCGAGCACCAACCAGAGCATGTTCATCATTCTCCTCATTGTAATCAACCTCATCATTGTCACCATGACCATCTACATGGTCATAATCTTTCTGCTTAGATACACATAAGCGAACTACTTCACTCTTGATAATATTCAAGAAAATTTTCAATTGACTATCCTTCTTAACATACACTAGAGGTGTACCCTTAGGCATCTTCTATAGAATATTTTCAGGCAACTCATATGCAAAATCAATTGACTATGGATCTTCAGATAAATCATACTCCCCACATTCCAACTTCACAAACTCGGTGACTCCCACATCGTCTTCAACTTTTATCATTCTCCCACCTCTACTAGCGCCAACAACAAATTTCCATCTCTCGTGAACCATCCACTCACCAAAACAGACATATACATTGACCATCTGCAAATAGAAATGCAACTCAAGTCACATGGTGCAGATTTTAAATAACAAAAAATGGTCTATATTGGTCTAGATAGGTCTACCTTGTGTCTAGGTAGATGAATTTAGGTCTACTTTGGTTTTTAGTTTAGGTGCCAATTAATATGTCTAGATTGATAAATTTTGGTATACTTTTATTTTTAGTCTAGGTGCCAATTATGAGTTTATGCAGAACAGATCTAAACCCAGATTACGAACGAAAAATGGAAAACGAACTGAAATTGTGCTTAAACGAATGGAAAACCCATGAACGTGTGTTAGGAAGAGCAGAAAAACGGAAAACGAACTTAAATCTTGCTTAAACGAACGGAAAACCCATGAACGTGTGTTAGGAAGAGCAGAAAACGAACTTAAACCCATGAACCTTAAACCCTAAAACACGACCCAAACGGAAAACAAAAACGCAGATGACTTACCTCGGCGAACTCGTGCAAATGACTTCAGACCTTAGTTCTTATGACGTTAATGGCGAAAACGGGTAATGGAAAAAAAGGGCTGAAGATGAAGAATGAGCTTGGTTTATGTTGTTAATGGAGGAAAAGGGTTTGAGGAAAAAGAATGACATAAAAGTACTTTTTGTTATAAATCATGTTTATGGACTCATTAACCGGCCCATTAAGCCCATTAGGATTTATTATCTTTTCTTTTATCCCTAGGCTTATATATATATATATATATATAATAAAGATACAAGTTCACAACACGTTATCAGCACGAACGCTCTCAAAAATTTTGAAAAGCATAGCCGCCGT
>KE152563.1:27791-51763 GCA_000411095.1 Aethionema arabicum | reverse complement strand
TGTGTATATATATATATATATATATATATATAGATGTAAATGGTTTTTAAAATTATATCATATGATGTATAACAAAAATGTATTTAACGAAATTAATTGAAAAATCCTTTATTTACCTCATATGATTTTTATACACAATCATATATAATTTTCTTAATGTATAAAAATTATTTTATAAAGTTAATTTATTGTATTATATCACATATACAATATAATATATTATATGTCACAATTTTTATATAGATATATGAAGATTATAAAAAATGAGGTTTAAGTAGCGAAGAATATAAATATCTATATAAACTATTTTAGAATCACTTATTGATATGTTAATTTTTGTAGGTATACTATTTTAAATCACTAACTTATATATTAAACATGGTCTTCCCGGATTCTTTAGGATATTAAACATAAGTTTTGTAGAAAATAAATGTAACTGTTATTAATACACATCGACGAAGGAAATGCTCAAAGAACCAAGCCAGAGTCTGGAGACAAGTCAACCTCTTGAAGTCTCGAAGTAGGTCTAACCATTTCAAATTGTTGATGTAAAGCTCTTTATAGTCTAAGTCTTTGATCTAAGTACCTTAGTCTTGGTATTCTTTTTCCTTCTTCATATGATGACTCTTTTTCTCCAAGATTACATTAAAAAACTAAACTTGCTCCTTTATTGCATGACGTAAGGATCTGAAATGTCTTGAAATTCCGTCCAAATCTATTGATGTGTAAGGCTTAGCTGCACCAAACCCTGGAATTAAGCGTGGGCATTCGGTTCTTCGGTTTGGGTTCGGTTCGGTACTTTTGGTTCTCGCTTCTTCGGTTCTTGAAGATTGGTAACCATTAAGAAACCGGTAAAAATTTCAGGTAGTTCGGATCGGTTCTTTCGGTTCTCGGTTTGTTTGGTTCCTAACGTTTGGTAAGCATATTAGAACCGGAATAAAACGGTTCCAAACAAATTCGGTTCTAAATGGTTAATTTGTAATCATATTATCCAAAGTAATTCTACATAATAAAGTGTTTCAATAATCAAGTCAATTCTTAACAAAAAAAAGAGACATAATAAACAAATTAATTTGTTTTGCTCACTTGACATAAACAAAAAGACATAAAAACGAAACAATTAAGATTTAAGAGAGAAAGACAATGCTCACTTGCTTTAGTTGATGTGAAAAGCCATGTTGAACTCTAAAGAAGACATAATAAACCAAAGTCATATCATGTTAGCAAATAACAATAATAAACTAAGACCATTGTTATGAAAAATCAATTTAGAATGAGAGATTGTACCTCTTTCAAGTGCATCTAGTGCTACAATTTCGTCAAGGATATGATCAGTAGTAGTATTCACTTCTTTCTCATGCAAATGAATAGAACATTTCAGCCACTGCTCTGTGCACATAAGGACTTCAATCATGTAATGTATGAGACGGTTTCGGTAAGGGTCTAACACATGACCGCTTGTGCTAAAGGGCTATTCCGATGCGACAGAAGATACTTGCATAACGAGTACATCTTTAGCTATCTCAGACAAAATAGGATACTTCGATGCATTGCGCTTCCACCAAGACAAAACATTAAACTCGGCTCCTTTCACCACATTTGGGTTTTCTAAACTTTCCTTCAAGTAAAGTTCTAGCTCATTACTTCATTCTTCAAGTCCTTTCGCAGAAACCAAATTCCTCCATATTACATCCATATCCTCTAACTCATTATCTTCATCATCTTCATCATCCGAATCGTCTTCTATTCTATCTACTCCTTGCCGAAAAGTAGTTTGTGAGGACTGAGATTGTGAGAAAGAACATATGCATGACTTCTTGAAGTGCTCATTGTATTCTGCAAAAAGACGTTTCATAACTTGATTAACTGAATGATCAAGCTCAGCAGAATCAACGCTGCCCTTTCCATACAAATGTTCAAAGCATAGAGTGGCAAAATGCATCTTGTTAGTTGGGTTGAATACATTAGCAACTATCAAAAGCTTGTTGATCTCTTTCAATCCTTCCCAATATTTGTCAAACTTATCCCTCATAGCTTTGGCCTTTCTTCTCATTGTTTCTTCATGATCTTCACAGTATTTAATCAGATTCTTCTCAATTGTCACTATCTCAGCATAACACTTGTAAGAATTAACAGATTGAGAAGCTGAAACCACCAATGTTAATTTGCAAAAGACTTTCAAAAACTTTACCAATCTTTTAACTGCTTCCCAATCAGTCTTTGTTGGTGGTCCAATCCGTTTTGCTCCTTCTACTTTCTCGCTAAAACAATCATTGTATAGCTTGTCCTCTTTTTCCATCTTATCAAATGCCAATATGAAGTGCAGAGCTTTCTTTAACATTAAATAAGTGGAGTTTCAACGAGTTTTAACATCTAGAGGTAGACTACCTCTACCTATCTTACTACTTTCAACCTTCAACTCAAAAGATGTTAGCCTTTCTGTGGAAGATCGCACATAACATATTCCATTCCGAATGACACAAACACTTTTATCAACATTATTTAATCCATCCTTAACAACTAAGTTGATGATGTGAGCAGCACAGCTCATGTGGAGGAACTCACCACCTAACACGAATGAATTAATATCGACTCCTTTAAATTCTTGTTTAAACCTCCTTAGGGCCAAAGTATTTGATGTAGCATTGTCTACTGTGATGGTGAAGATCTTCTTTAACCTCCAATCAGCAAGACAATCAAGTAAAACTTTTGCTATGGTTTTCCCTTTGTGGTTTGTGACATTCTTAAACCCAATGATGAGCTTCTTGAAACACCAATCATCATCAATCCAATGAGCTGTAATGACCATGTAGCTAGAACCAGTTGTTGGAGCAACCCAAATATCCGTCGTTAGTGAAACCCTCTGATTTCTAATCAATTTCCTCATTTCTTCTTTCTTATTCACAAACATCTGCACAATATCTCTACTTGCTGCTCTTCTAGAATGTGGGTTGCAAAACTTCATTTTGTTGCAGAAGTGTCTCCATCCCACACTCTCAACAAAAGTTAGTAGAACCTCTGCCAAGACAAGCAATTCATTTGTTGCATCCTTAATTACAGCGTCAAATACTACTCCAAACTTGAGAACATCATCATCTTCCTGATTCAATTGGGTCTGTTTTCCAGAAGCTTGAAATGTCTTGTACCTCTTGCAACTTTTCAGATGCTTTCCTAGATTGGATGTACTTGAAGTCGTAGGGCATGCCATTTCTCGCCCACAATAGTTACAGTTACACTTCTTTGGATCAGTCTTCATCCTCTTATAATATTTCCAAACCCATAATCTTTGTTGGATTTTTCTCTTCTTAGCTTTACAAACTCCTTCACTTTCTGCTGGATTGTTTTTCCTTTTGTTTGCATCGCTAACATCAAACTCAGCTTCGTCTATATCTTCTTCTAGTTCCATATCTTCAAAACCAGGTTCTGTGAAAGAAGAATCCATCTGCAATATATAAAAGTAAATTTACATTAGATGTATAAAATTCCAAAATCACATTCACGTAAAATCTCTTCTCTTATAAACTGTAAACTGTGAACTAAAAAAATCAAAACTTGGAATCCATCTTCATGAACTAGTTACCACAATTCTCTGCACTATTTTCCAATTTTTCAATATAAAGTAACAAAATTCTCATATTCACAAAAAATACAAGAAAAAATTGTTAAAACGAGAGAAATTGATAATAGAAACAAACATATAAAAAATACGATTCACAATCACAAAACTAGATTCAAATTTATGAGTTTATAAGCTTCCAAAGTTAAAAACCCATGAAAAAAAACACAAAATCGAAGATTTAGATGAGAAATTGAAGATGGATTTGATTAAAAAAACGTGGGTTAAAGTCAAATACCTGATAGTGTGGAAGAGTTTGGTGCCTCGACAAAACTGAAGGAGGCGAAGAAGGAATTAGATTTAGGGTATCCAGTTTGTCTAATTAGATTAACAAAAGCTTGATTTATTGATTGGAGTTTCTTGCTAGTATACGAAGAAACTTTTTTGGGGAAGGGAAGACGACGCTTCGTAGTTCGTAATCGCAAAGTAAAGGTAAAAATCATATTAAAGGGTTTCGGTTCTATATGGGTACCATGGTTCCTCGGTTTGGTTCGGTTCGGTACCAAGAACCGTGAGTAATAAAGTTTGGACCCATTCGGTTATTTTTCACTACCCAAATCCGACCCAAGTCCCTAATTTTTGGTTCGGTTTGGTTCGGTTCTTCGGTTCCCGTTTTTATGCTCACCCATACCTGGAATGATCGCCAATAACGAAGCTAATGTTTCCATTTGATGGTAATAGTGGTTATGTTGGTGGTCTTTAAGAAAATCCAGTGTCAACACTTGATCTTCTTTTGAGTAAACTTGCTCGTTGAACCAAACCCACTTAGTGTTGCGCAACTTCTGGTATTGGAGGTCTACACTTTGGTTCCGGTTAAACAAAAACAAAAGATGTTACTTTCCAAAACAATGTCAGATTTTTTCTACAAATCTAGATGCCATTGTTACCTGAATACAAATAGCAATGATACCTGCAAAACGGGAGAGGGACTTAGACGAATACATTCCATTAAGAGATGGATCCACCCTTTTAGACAAAGCTTCTATGTTATGAAGTTGTGGTGTAGCCCATCTCACAAGTGATTGCTCTGCTCGCATCCTTCAACTATCAAACGAATGCAATGGAATACTCAAGTCAATGGTTTCAAAGACACATGAAGAGCAGAAGCTAAAAGGATGAAGATAAACCTGCCGTGAGGTTTCTGACCATTTAAGAACTCACGCATCATTACTCCAAAAGTCTATAAGCCGCTTTTCTTGATTTTGGCATCGTTATCTGTCTTTGAGTGTATGGTGTTAGAGCGCTAATTCACTCTCTGGAAAGTGATGATTGAAGGTAAAACATACTTGGTCAAAGTACATGGAAACAGAGATTTATTGTTATGACTGCATTCATGTGTTGTACTAAAAAAGAGATTTGAAACATCATTCTCTAAAATCTTGACTGTAAGACGAAAAAAATTATCATTTACTACCGGTTTTTAGTCTTGAAATCCGGATGTAAAACAATGACAAGGAATGAAACAAAGAAACAGTGAATTCTAAATAGCTTTTGTGGAAAAGTTACCTCTTGCAAAATATAGATTTGTCCATCTAAAGGAAATGTAAACCATGCAGATCTTGAACACTAAGGGCGTCTTCAATGTAAGCTTTCATAATCTTTCCTGAGCAGGTTCTTACCATGTGGTTGAGGTCTTTCGACATGATAANCACTAACAGAGATATGAAGATGAAGAGATGTGAGTTTATATCATTTGTAAAGCTGTTTATGAACCCTCAACGTCTTCGATGGAGAAAACGCCTACAGAAAATCAATTAACCTCTCCACAACGCTTGCACAAGAGTCGCCTTTTCTCCACTACGAAAGAAGAGTTCAGTCAGATGTACTTGTCACTAGAGAAGGAGTCTTCTTTTTTCCAGTTTCACCTCACAAGTACATGTGAAAATCATAAGAAGTAGAGAGCTTTAAAAAGTGGGAGGAAGAATTGAAATTGGTGAAGAGAAAAGCGTTACAAAACATAAGCATTAGATTGTCTAGGTAATCACTACTTTAATGTGTAGCTCCGTTTAGTTTTGAGAAGAAAGAAGTGAAAATTCGTAGCGTGAAGGAGTCGGTGAGATCTGAAATGACGAGAAGATCTGAAAATAGAAGAGGAAGTGAAAACCATTGCTGATGTGTTAGACGATGAGCTGTCTGCAAAATCCACATAGCATAATTTGATTGAGAATTAAAAAAACTGATGTGGAAGACTTAAAAAGGCAGGAACCTCCTTTTATATAGTGTAATTTCTAAATATAAACTAGATTTTTATTTCTACATCCTCCCTCAAGTTGGTTCATGAAAGCCTTTCATTCTCAACTTGTTAATCCATTCATGGAGTTTATTACTGCACACAACTTTAGTTAGTACATCAGTCAATTTTTCTTCATATTTCACATATAAAAATCAAATAACCTTTTCATCAATATTGACTCTTATGAAATATCGAAAAATTTCCACGTGTTTCGTTCTATCGTGTTGAACATGATTATGGGATATGTTTATTGCAGCCTTGTTATCACAAACAGATTCATCTCATACTCTTGAGTGATTTCAGCTAGAACATTTTTTAACAAAGCATCTCGCATAATCTTTTACTCAATCCACGAAATTCAGCCTCTTTACTAGAAAGCGCAACTGCCTTTTGTTTTTTACTTCTCCAGCTGACCAGATTTCCACCCAAAAAGGCGAAGTATCCAGATGTAGATTTTATATCAAAACGGGTTCTAGCCCAATCAACATCTCTGTATCCTTTGATTATTGTGTGGTTATTTTTAGTAAACATTAAATCTCTCCCTCGACATGACTTTAGGTATTGAAGGATCCTCATCACCGAATTCATATGATCTATGTTGGTTGATGCATACATTTACTTACTACGCTTACAACATATGCAATATTAGGTCTTGTGTGAGACAAGTAAATAAGTTTTCCAACGAATCTTTTTAACTTTTTTTTATCTGTTGGAGTTTGATCCACATCATTTGTAAGTCTGTGATTTTAGATTATAGTTGTATCCACATGTTTGCAATCTAGAAGTCCAATTTATGCTAAAAGATTCAATACAGACTACCTCTGTGAAATAAAAATCCCTTGCTTGGATCTCGCAACCTCAATTCCTAAAAAATACTTTAAACCTCCAAGGTTTTTCTGATGAAGAAGTATTTTCTCATATATCAAAGTAATCAAACAATCGCAAATACAAACAATATAAAGGTAAAACGTGAAGCTTAACTTAGGAAGAAAATGAAACTATGTAAAAAAGAAATAATTACAATCAGTGATACGACATATATGAATTCCTAAACATATGATATGAAATCCCTAGGTTATAACTTTGGAGAGTCATGACTTTTCGTTGATACACCCCCGCAAAATGGACGTAATGAAAGAAGCCCAATCTTGATATAAAACAGTTGAAATTGACTTTGAGATGATGGCTTGGTTAAAGCATCAGCTAGTTGATGAGTAGCCGACACGTGAGAAACCGTGAGTTTACCGGCTTGAACCAAGTCGCGAATGAAGTGACAGTCTACAACCACATGTTTCATTCGCGAACGAAAACATGATTGACACTCAAATAGGTAGCACCAAAATTATCACAGAAAATTGTGGGCGAAGATGAAAGTGCGATACTAAGTTCATGTAGCAAAGACACAATCCAGAGAACTTTGGAAGCGGTGGATGCAATGGATGGATTTATATTCGGCTTCGGTGGAAGAGCGAGCAACATTTTTCTCCTTCTTAGAGGACCAAGAGACAAGGTGTTGTCCTACATAGACCAAGTGAGCACTTGTTGAGGTATAATCATCTTTATTTCTAGCCGAGTCAACATCTGAAAATGCAGTGACAAAGGTGAATGTGGCAGAAGATATGAAAAGTCCCGTAGTGGAAGTCCCAACAAGATATCGTAGAAGGCGCTTAACAACAGAATATTGAGTTTGTTACAAGCAACGCCTTCTTCTCCAAAGAATACACACAAGTAACTTGTCTCGTTAATTGAAAAAGAGTAAACTGAAAACCAACTTAGTATTATAATATTATTATTATTAATCTGTTTGTTTACATCACAAAAATAAACTGTGTTAAATATGTAGCAAAGGACACGACTCAAAGAGTAAAGAGACGTGACTCTTAATCAAACGATCGTAACCATTAATGAGTAACTAACTTTATCAACATTACTAATCTTAATAACTTATACTAATACTTATCAACGAGAAATTCAATTATAATCAACACTCCTTCTTAATTGATTTTCTCATTAACTCCAAGCTTGGCTCGTAATTCTTCAAATCTTGTTGTGTATAATGGCTTGGTTTGAATATCAGCAATTTGAGATTCTCCAGGACAATACTCCAGTTTAATAAGCCCTTTTTGTTCAGCTTCACGCACAAAATGATACTTGATATCAATGTGCTTAGTTCATCTATGTTGAACTGGATTCTTACAAATAACTATTGCTGACTTATTATCACAATATATCTTTACTTCTCCTTCGGCCTTGAACCCAATTTCTTTCACCAATATTTATAGCCAAATGGCTTGGTTTGCCGCTGAGATATATTCCGCTTCTGCCGTCGATTGTGCTACGGTTTTCTGCTTGCTTGATTGCCAACTAAGCACTGCTGATCCTAGAGGAAATACGTAGCCGGACGTACTCTTTTTATCTTCAATTGATCCAGCCCAATCACTATACGAGTATCCATGAAGTTTTGGTTCTACTACACTTTCAAATTGAACACCAAACTTGGTTGTTCCTTTGATGTACCTAAGGACACGTTTTGCTTCTTGATAATGTTTGTTCAATGGTGAAGACATGTACCTTGATAAGTATGAGCTTTCATACATAAGATCTGGTCTTGAAGCACACAAGTATAAAAGCCCTCCGACGATGCTTCTATACTTAGCTTCATCCGCAAGTTTCTCATCTTCTTCATGTTTTCCATGTGGTACAAGCGGAGTCTTCACACTCTAGCAATCTTTCATATTGAATTTCTCTAGGAGTTTGCTAGCATATTTCTCCTGAGAGAGAAACACTCCTTTTCCATCTTGAATAATATCCATTCGAAGAAAATAGTTAAGCACTCCGAGATCGGTCATTTCGAACTCGCGTTTCATATCATCCTTGAACTTATTGATTAAGTTCAAATCACTTCCTATGATAATGATATCATCCACGTATAGGCTCACCAACAACACATCATATTTTGTCTTTAATACGTACAATGTTGCATCATTAACACTTCTTTGAAACCCATTAGTCAAAAAATAAGTGTCAATCCTCCCATACCATGCTCTAGGCGCTTGTTTTAAACCATATAAAGCCTTGTTCAATCTTAGAACTTTATCTTCTTCTCCCTCCTTTCTGAATCCAGGTGGTTATGAAATGTAGACTTACTCTTTTAATTCACCATTTAAAAATGCTGACTTTACATCTATTTGATAAAGCCTCCAATTCTTTTGAGCAGCAACCGCTAAAATGGTTCTTATGGTGTCATGTCTTGAGACGGGAGCAAATGTTTCAAGATAGTCCACTCCATACTCTTGAGTAAATCCTCTTGCCACTAACCTTGCCTTATATCTTATAGGCTCTCCCTTTGCATTTGTCTTGAGACGGTAGATCCATTTAACGCTTATGGCATTCTTGTCTTTTGGTTTTGTGGTTAACTTCCATGTACCATGCTTCTCAATCATTTTAATCTCCTCCTTCATGGCTTCTCTCCACTCTTTGCTCTTTACGACTTCCTCAAATATTTGAGGTTCTTCATTCATTGTCTTACAAATTTCATGTACTTGAGCCATTTCCTCTGTTTGTTGCATAATCTCATTTAAAGATCGGAATTTTCTTGGCCTATTAAGTATGTCTTCTTTACTTTTATCTTCAGATTGAGTGTCTATGAGAACTCTTGATTCTTGTTCTTGTTGATCCATTTGAGACTTGATTTCATTTGATGAAAGAATAACCTTCTTTACTTCTTTATTTTTCCAATCCCAACTTTTTCCTTCATCAAATATCACATCTCGTGATACTTCTACCTTCTCTTCATCCAATAAAAGCACTCGATATCCTTTAGACTCGCTACTGTACCCTATGAACACACCACGTTTGGCCTTGACATCAAGTTTCTTCCTTTTCTCTTGGGGTATATGCAGATAGCATAAGCTACTAAACACTTTTAAATGTTTTACACATGGTTTGCTTCCACTCCATTTCTCCATTGGTNCCAATCCCAACTTTTTCCTTCATCAAATATCACATCTCGTGATACTTCTACCTTCTCTTCATCCAATAAAAGCACTCGATATCCTTTAGACTCGCTACTGTACCCTATGAACACACCACGTTTGGCCTTGACATCAAGTTTCTTCCTTTTCTCTTGGGGTATATGCAGATAGCATAAGCTACTAAACACTTTTAAATGTTTTACACATGGTTTGCTTCCACTCCATTTCTCCATTGGTGTTATATCTTCTTCAAGCGACTTGGTGGGTAAAAGATTTTGAAGGTAGTTTGATGTAGCCACTGCCTCAGCCCATAATTTGTTTGGAAGACCTTGGTCCACAAGCATTGATCTTGCCATCTCTATTAATGTTCGATTTTTTCTTTCAGAGACACCATTTTGTTGAGGAGAGTAAGGTGTTGTGATTTGTCTTTGAATTCCAGCCTCTTGACATATTTTGATGAATTCCTTGGATATGAATTCATCTCCTCCGTCTGTTCTTAGTTTCTTGATTCTTTTACCGGAATCGTTTTTGACCAAGGATTTGAAAATCTTGAATATTGAAAGGACCTCGCTCTTTTTTTTGATGAAATACACCCAACTCATACGTGTATAGTCATCAATAAATAACACAAAATACTTGTTGCCACTCACTGATTCGTTCTGCATAGGCCCACACACATCCGAGTGAATCAATTCCAATTTTTCACTTGTCTTTGTTTGAGACTTCTTAGAAATTTTTTTCCTTGATTGCTTTCCCATCTCGCAAGGGTGGCATATCACTTTTGTGACTTCGAACTTGGGAAGATTATCTACGTTCTTCACTTTTTGCATCTCCTTTAACTTGTCAAAGCCAACGTGTCCTAGTCTTCGATGCCATAGACTTGGTTTATTGACATTTTCTTCATGCGCAAGTAACGCATTTGCATCTGTTTTATTCCATTTAAATGGAAAACTCTTGTGTTTCAGTTTGATATTCAATATCCTTCTTCCTTGAGGATCATTAATAAAACAACGATTTGTTTTAAACATAACTCCATATCCATTTGATACCATTTGTGAAACACTTAAAAAATATCTTGCTAAATCTGGCACTAGAAACACCTCTTTGATGATCTTCTCTCCTTGGCTTGTCATCACTTGGATATTTCCTTTCCCTGCCGTGATTACTTGTTGACCATTTCCCACTTTGATTGGTACTTTGATATTTTTATCAAGAGTGATGAAGTATGAGACTTCCTTGGTCATGTGGTTAGTACATCCGTTGTCCACTAACTACGTTTCATCATCTACTCTTGATAATGGATTTTCTTCAACTACACTAAACAACATGTGACTTTCATCTTATGAATCTTCTCCGTTGTCTTCAATACTAAGATATGCGCTCTCGGTTTTTTGAAGTCTGCAATTTTTCGCTAAATGTCCCAGTTTGTTATACACGAAACACTTTCTCTCATTGATTTCAAACTTTGGCAAAGAGGCGTCTTGGATCTTCTTTTTCTTTGACCAGCTGTCACTTTCATTGTGAGTGTTTCGCTTACAAAAGTCACACCATTTATTTGTATTCTTGTGATATTTTTCTTCAGTTTTATTTCTTCCTTTTGAAGAAATCTTTTCTCCAAAGAATGCTCCTTCCGCCGATCGGTCTTCACGCAATTCTACACGTCTCTCATGTGCTCTCAATGTGCCTATTAACTCAGTAACTGACAGTGTAGTTAGATCCTTGGTTTGTTCAAGCACGGCTACAATGCTATCAAACCTTTCTGGAAGTGAAATGAGAATCTTTTGCACTATTGGACAATCCAACTTTTCTTCTCCATGAATTCGAAGTTGATTTCCCAAATCAATTAATTTTGTGGTGAAAGTATTGATACTGTCACTTTCGCTCATCTTCAAATTCTCATACTCTCTCCTAAGTGATTGAAGATTAATCATTTTCGCTTGAGAACTTCCTTGAAACTCCATCTCTAATGCGTCCCATGCATCTTTTGAACTTGATGCCGGAGAAATCCTAGGGAAGATAAGATCAGAAACTGTTGTTTGTATTATTTGTAGTGCCATCTTATCTTTCATTATTAGGTCCTCTTGCTTCTTAGTTTTCTCCGGTGTGGGTGCACTAGCAGAATCAATTGCCGGTACTCCATTCTCAATCATATTCCAAAGCTTTCTCGTCTTTAGAATTGTTTTCATTTTGATCTTCCAAAAACTGTATGCTTCTCCATTAAAGATTGGAATTACTTGTTGTGTTATCGTCTCCATATCTCTATCTTGAATTTGGCCCTCAAATCAGTAGGGCTCTGATACCATGTTACAAGCAACGTCTTCTTCTCCAAAGAATACACACAAGTAACTTGTCTCGTTAATTGAAAAAGAGTAAACTGAAAACCAACTTAGTATTATAATATTATTATTATTAATCTGTTTGTTTACATCACAAAAATAAACTGTGTCAAATATGTAGCAAAGGACACGACTCAAAGAGTAAAGAGACGTGACTCTTAATCAAATGATCGTAACCGTTAATGAGTAACTAACTTAATCAACATTACTAATATTAATAACTTATACTAATACCTATCAACGAGAAACTCAATTATAATCAACAGAGTTGTCGTTGGCTTATGTATAAATTGAGAGAGTCGGTTGACGAAAAAATGCAAGAGCAAACCTCGTGAAAAAGAGATACAATAGAAACCCAATCACCATACTATATTCAAGAGGTTCAACCAAATAAACCCCATTAGCGAGCGAGATGGAGGTGGTCGAGCACATAGGAGTAGTGGTAGCTTTGAGATTTGTCATGTTGATGCGAGTGAACATATCTGAGATATATTTCCCTTGAGTTAGGAGTAGGCTTTAAGGTGTGTGGTGTACGTCCACACCTAGAAAGTAGTGAAGATCCCCAAAATACTTAAGAGAAAATCGATCGACCAATAAAGAAATAAAACGATTAATAGCTGAAGGAAAATTACCAGTGATGATAATGTCATCAACATAGACTAGAAGAAATATCCGAAAAACACCATTGTGAATAATAAACAAGGATTTATCAGCAACTGAGTTAATAAAACCAGATTCCAATAGAAAGCAGCGCAAAGCGGTGTACGAGACACGTGGGGCATGTTTGAGCCCATATATTGCTTTATGTAAATAACAGAGATGATGCGGTCATTGGTGGTCAACAAATCTCGCTGGTTGTTTCATATAAATGGTTTCATCTAAGTAACCTTGTCAAAATGCGTTATTGACATCCAGTTGACGAATAGGCCAGTTGAAGGAAACAGCTTGTCCAAGAACAACCTGAATCGTTGTGAGTTGGACAACTCACCTATAAGTCTAAAAATAATATAATCCAGGTCATTGGCGAAACCCCTTTGCAACAAGACGAGCTTTAAACCGCTCTACAAAACCATCAGATTTGCGCTTGATTTTGAAAACCCACCCACAACCAACAAGATTAAGAGAAGTATCCGGTTCAACAAGAGACCAAATGTGATTGCGGTGATGGGCTTCAAATTCAGCTTTCATAGCAGCAAGCCTTCAATGCATGAACATGGGATGAAGGTTCCATTTCAGCAGTGGTGGAGGAGAGGAAGCTCATAACTTAAGCTTGAAGTTATCAAATAAGTTGTGTTTAACTTAATTGAGTTATGATTAAGATAAAGTTAATTAATTGAAAATATTTAGGAGATATCTAAATATTTGTTTTGTTAGAATTAGGTTTGATTTTCCTATATAAGTCATTGCTAGGTTGTGGCATTACTTACGTGAGTGAATTGTGAGATTTAGGTTTTGAGGGTTTTAACCTTTGAGTTTAAGGTTTGAGAGATTCCATAAACGTGAATAAAAGAGAGCAAATTCTTAATTTTGTGTTGATAAATCACCGTTAAAACAAAAATTGGTATCAGAGCAAGGTTAGCATGAGAGACAACCCTGAAACGACTAAGCCGAAGGATGGAGGGCCATCCTCTATCAAGTGTCCTATGTTGAATTCAACAAACTACATAGTGTGGGCTATGAGAATGAAGATCTTATGAAAGGTGCTTAAGGTTTGGACAATCATAGAAACACCAATGGATGAGAGTGACAAAAACGACATGGCTATTGCTTTGCTGTTTTAATCGATTCTGAAGCGCTAATACTGCAAGTTGGAGAGCTAGATACAACGAAACAAGTATGTGACACAATTAAGGCGGGACATGTAGGAGTCGAACGGGTCAAAGAAGCACGACTGCAAACGCTAATGGCAGAGTTTGATCGCCTTAAGATGAAAGATACCGAGAAAATTGACGACTTCGCTGGCAAGTTATCTGAGGTTTCTTCGAAATCTGCTTCTCTCGGAGAAAACATTGAAGAGTCCAACTTGTTAAGAAATTTCCTAAGAGTCTTCCTTGGTCCAAATATATACATATTGTAGCATTCCTTGAACAAGTCTTAGATCTTAAAACCACAAGTTTCGAAGATATTATCGGACGTCTTAAGGCATATGAAGAACGTATAATTGAGGATGAAGAAAAATCTCTAGAAGATCAAGGAAAACTACTGTATGCAACTGATGATATTCAACCGGCTCAGCTTACTTCAAATGACGATAGTGGATATATAGGTAAAGCTCGCAACGGACGAAACAATAATAGGGGAGAGGTTGCGGAAGATCTAATGAAGCAAGAGACTTATCAGAATCTAATGAAGAAAGAGATTTGTCGAAAATATAGTGTTTTTGGTGTGATCAATATGGACATTTTGCCTACAAATGCCCAGATCGGCTACTTAAACTCCAAGAAGCACAAGAGCTAAAGAATAATGAAACTCAAACGGTTGATCTGTTGATGATGCACGAGGTGGTGTATTTTAATAAGAAGAATGCGGAGCTAAACAAGCTTGAAGCATATTCATACGGAGATAATATTTGGTATTTGGACAATGGGGCAAGTAACCACATGTCGGGAAATAAGGCTTGTGTTTCTAAGATTGATGAGAAAATCACGTAAGGCTTGTAGATGGCTCTCGTATAGACATAAAAGGCAAAGATTCAGTTCTCTATATGACTAAAAACGGTGAATGGAGAGTCTTGACTAATGTGTATTTTATACCGAAACTAAAAAGCAATATTATAAGTCTTGGATAGGCAACAATATCGGGTTGTGACATGAAAATGAGAGACAATTACGTGACTTTGCATGATCAAGATGGTAATCTGATGGTGATGGCAAACAAGACTAAAAATCGTTTATACAAGGTATTTATGGAAGTTGAGAATAACACATGTATGCAAACCATGCTAAAAACGGAGTTAGTTATTGGTATACCAAGTATTTTACTAGTGGAGAAAGAAATATGTTCTACATGTTTGCTTGGAAGCGAAGTAAGTCGAGCTTTCCCTCAAGAAAATAAGAACCGGAAGTGGAACAATCTAAGGAGAGATCTGCTGATGATTCTGGAATGTTCAAATTTAACTTTGAAGACTTTAGAAATAATGGCATAAGAGAAGATGATGTTGGTGGAGAAAAAAAAAGTTGATGGAGAAAACAATGTTGACTATGAATTAGTTCATATAGAAGAAGATGTTATTTCTGAAATTGGTAAGGGACAAGAATAGCGCTGGTCTCCGTTAACGAAGTCAACACGACCGAAAGCAAGACCAAGTTACCTAAGTGATCACGTTTTGCTGGTAGCCAAAAGCGAACATTTTTTGTTGATGATAAATGAAGAAGCGTGAGATTTTAATGAGGAAAAAACTTTGAAAGTGTGGAGAGATACATGTGAAGACGGATTATCATCAATAGAAAATAACAAAACATGGAACTTAGTTGATCTTTCTGTATGAGCTAAAACAATTTGGCTTCAAGAATTATTTACTAAGGACACCGGAAAAATATGCGAAATAGTGACAATACGAGTTACTGACATGTTAACAAAGGCACTTGGGAAAAACAAATGCAAGGAGATAAGAGATCTCATTGAAATGAAAGATTTGGTTGAAGAATTCACTTCAACCTTAGGAGGGAGAATGATAACTTAAGCTTGAAGTTATCAAATAAGTTGTGTTTATCTTAATTGGGTTATGATTAAGATAAAGTTAATTAGTTGAGAAAATTTAGGAGATATCTAAATATTTGTTTTGTTAGGATTAGATTTGATTTTCCTAAATAAGTCATTGCTAGGTTGTGGCATTACTTACGTGAGTGAATTGTGAGACTAAGGTTTTGAGGGTTTTAAACTTTGAATTTAAAGTTTGAGAGATTCCATAAACGTGAATAAATCATCGTTAAAACAACATAAGCAAAATCTCAGATTTGGCTTTAGAATTTTGTTTTTCCGACGTATGACCATCGGATGAGTGTTGGTCACGTGCGATACTGGGCGACACGGAGGAGGCCGGTGAGGGTGGTGGAGAAAGAGCAGGAGGAAAAATACGTGAGGGTGAAGAATTGCGCGAAATAATTGCCGGTTGAGAAGTGATCGATTCGTCGGGAGAGAGAGGCATACGTGAATCGGGGCGGGTAGATGATGGTGGTGGGGAGATCGATACCGGTGGAGTAGTTGCTGGTTCCGATGATGAAGCAAGTGGGATTGGTGAGGGAGTGAAGCGGGGGGCGACTAGCGGTGGTGAAGGTGAAGTCCCGACCATTAATTTGCTCAACAAAAACACGGTAATCATCACTAAACCCATCGAGGATATATTCCACAACATCTTTATGGTTTAGAGGTTTCCAAACATCGAGGATACGTATCAATGGAACGACCCCCTTTAGTGGTGCGTTTGAGTTGCTCTTTGGGTTGTTTAATATAGCTATGGGAGGGTTTACCATAAGTAGAGGCAAGTGTATTCCATGCTTCGAGAGAAGTGATGGCGTGAGAGATGAGTGGTTGAAGAGGAACCATAAGCGATCCAAGAAGAGCCATAAGAATAAGCTTATCTTAACGAGATCATATGGGATATTTTGGGTTGGGTGTGGCCAAGCCATCTGTTTTGATATACACTGGCGGAACCGTGGTAAAAGGGTTGATAAATTGATGAAGATCGTAACGTTTCAAAGAAGAGTGAAACTTGCATACTCCACGTAATGTAATTTGAGAGAGTTAACTTGGTAATATTGACCATGTTAATGGAAAAAACTGGGTTTTGTATATCGAGTGGGTGAATAAGGGAGGTTGAATCACCGGAAACATAGGAAGTTGTATTTGCCATAGGTGGCGTGAGACAGAGAGAGAGATTTGAAAGAAAAAAAATTAGAGTCGAAACTTTGATACCATGATAAAAAGGATTTTTCTCGTATATCAAACAATCACAAATACAAGCAATATAAAAAAAAGATGTGAAGCTAAACCTAGGAAGAAAAGAAAACTAGATAGCTTTGGAGAGTCTTGATTTGTCATTGATATTTTCATTTGAATTTCATTATTAAGAGCATTTTGTAAACACTCTATTTCATAAGTATCATTTCCCATGATAATCATATCATCTACATATATGAAAAGCAAAGTTACCTTATGTTCATCTCGTGTTAGAAATAAAGTGTATTCTCCATTACATTGTTTGTACCCATGCTTCTTCATAGCTTGAGTGAATCATCCAAACCAAGCTCGTGGTGATTGTTTCAAATCGTACAATGCTCTTTTTAGCTTACATACAAACCGGTCCTTTTGAGTTTGTAGTATACCCAGTTGGGATGTCAATAAACACCTCTTCTTCAATGTCTTTATGTAAGAATGCGATTTTTTACGTCAAACTGGTGAAGAGGCCAATCTATGTTAGCTGCAAGTGACAAAATAATTCTCACCGTGCTATGTTTTGCTATAGGAAAGAAAGTCTCTCGATAATCAATCCCATATGTTTGAGTATAACCTTTTGCAACCAATCAAGCTTTATACCTGTCGATTGGTCTGTTAACATTAACAATAGATTTTTGTTGAGGTTTTACAGAATTGAAAAAATCAGCGATAAAATATGTCATATGGTCAGTCGCTGAAGAAGCCACAATGAATTAATTAAATTGTTACTTGTATTGGAGTATTAACATTTTCGAATTGTATCTTTATTACCTGCATTATTCATTTCAGTTGAGTTTAATGGAATTTTTATACCTCGTAAATTTGCAGAGTTGGTAGGCTCATCATCACTTATAGCCACACACGCATTTCCTTGTCCTTGGTTTTGAATTCCATCACTTATCATTGCTTTTCGTGAGGATGAGGTGTGATACGTTTTTTCTCCGCTACGGTTTGCACCATTTTTGTTTCCAACACCTCCTTTTCTTTTAGCTTGATAGTCTTCCCACCGAGCTCAAGCTATCCATGAAGTTTAAAGCATGTTTCTTTTGTAAGTTTGTGTCATCCACAATGTAAACACTTTGAGCCATTAACCATTGGTTTTGATTATGCAATATTCATCATCTGAAGTTCACTATGTGATATGCGTGAACTTTTTTTTTCCATGACTATTTCCATGGCATCTTCTTTGCCACTAGATATCATGACTGTTTGTCTCATAGATTCACTTCGACGTGTGCATATGCTTCTTTAATTGAGGGAAGTGGGTGAACCTGTAAAACATCACGACGTGCATTATCAAGGTGATCATCTAAACCATCCAAGAAAGTATAAACCCGTTCTTCTTAGATTAATTGATTATAGTGTCTAATATCGTTTGGATTCTCCATTAGGTTCAGTCGGCGAAAGTCGATTCCTCGCCATAATGCTTATAGGGATGTGTAATAATTTTCAAGACTCCCACCGGTTTGCTTTAGTCTTGAAACTCACCATCTTAAGTCGTATATTTGGGAAGCATCATTCCCATTGGAGTATGTTTTTGCAATTGAATCCCACACTTTTTTGACCATCGGGAACCTGATAAAATTATTAATAAGAGTTACATCATAGAATTAATCAACCACCCTTTGACAATGACATCTTCTGTTCATCATTTATGAAAGGATGAGTCATTCGGTTGTGATGGAGACAACTCGCCGTTGAGATAGCCTTGTCTTGTCCGGCTACAAACATCTCCACCACTTGAAACCATAAACTATAATTATTTTCATTCAATCGTATGCCAATTTGAAGATGTAGACGTTTCCATTTCGTAAGTCCATTTCGTAAGTCGTAAAACCTTTATTCATAGCTTCATCAATATGAGAAGTAAACTTTTCATAAGAGTAATAGAACGAACATCATGTTTTCTAGCCATATAAAAAAAATAGAAAAAAAATATTAAAGTTTTTGCTTTGATACCAAGTTGGATAATAAATATCTATATTTTGTTCATCCATTATTTTTTGTTAATATATATGTACATTATATAGAAGAAGATGATAAAGTATTAACAGCCAATTAAATACAAAAGGAAATGATGGAGATTCTTCGGTGAATAATATCTCCTCAATTTGGTTTCAATCTCATGAATGTCTCTT
Organism: Aethionema arabicum; assembly: GCA_000411095.1. Classification (NCBI taxonomy): domain Eukaryota; kingdom Viridiplantae; phylum Streptophyta; class Magnoliopsida; order Brassicales; family Brassicaceae; genus Aethionema; species Aethionema arabicum. The sequence continues at coordinate 32,531 of KE152563.1, read as the reverse complement.
GATTGATTTTCAGTCCCGTAATTCTATTTATTTCTAAATATATACGAGATTCTTATTTCTACAGCTATATATATTTTCAAAAAGATACACTTATTCTTGTTTTCAACCGTTGTTTTGGTTGTAAACATATGGCCGATCTTGAAAATTCGAAAATCTGAAACAAAAATAAATGAAAATATTTTTTCGAATAACAAAAATTAAAACACTAACCCTCGTCAAATGGTGATACTACTCCTAAGAATCAGATGATTCTCATCACACAATCGGATGATTCTTAGACACCTTCCTCGTGCCAATGTCACACTGGTTAACATTCAAATAAGTAGACATTTTAACGTTTAGTTTTTTATCGACAATACTTTGGTACAAATAAAGGAACAACTTCAATGACAAATCTCAGCAACATGCCACTAAATCAACCACAACAAAACAAACGTTATTATCGCTCATCGTTGTCTCCAAAACAGTAAAACGAACATGGACCATACAGTGATAGTAACCAAAAACAAATTTAGAGATTGATAAACCAAAAATCCCTTTTGATTATTGAATTCCATAAAATACAACAACAGCAACAACAAAAAAACAACAAAAAGGACCGAACCTCTCTCATCACCAAAACCCTATATTCTGAATAACTGTAAATCTTCTAACATGTAAAGAAGAGTCATCATCTATACTTTGACATATACCATCATCATCATCATCATCACAACTCATCTTTCACATCATCACCTTCAGTCTTCTCATCTTTCTTTGGCTCCTCTTCTTTCGATATCACTGGTTTCTGAAGTTTAAATGGTATTGAGGCATGTTTCTTCAGGAATTTATACAGTTCCACCACTGTACGGTCCACATCCACAGTAATCTGTTACATTACATTACCAAAATAACATCTCAATACCCACAAAAACAAAAACAAAAAGAAAACACTTGAAGATTTCACAAATGAAGAATCTTGCTTAGCTTACCGGGTCAAAGCTCTTGTTTCCAGCAGGGAAGAAAAGAACTGTTGGGAACCCATCAGCCTAACAACAAAGAGATTAAAAAAAAAACACATCAGATCTCTTTATCTTGAATCACCAAAACTTGTTCATTTTTTTTTTAATTTTCTCCACCTTTGCTCTAGGATGTTCATTTGTGGTACCATCCATCTTAGCTATCACTAGTGAATCAATGCCCTTAAGATACTTTCCAAGCTTGTTATAGATCGGTTCAAATGATTGGCAGTAGCCACACCAAGGAGCATATATCTGACACAAAAAAAAAATTAATTTCTTTAAGAGATGGGAAGTAAGTAAAGAAAGGATCTAATCTTTCAAGAGAAGTGATTATACCTCAAGAAGAACATCCTTTGACTCGTCAAGAACAATCTCATCAAAGTTGTTTCCAACAATGATCTTAACATCTCCATCATTCTGTGTTGATTAGAAGCTAAAGAATCAGTTTTCTGTAGGATTATAGATTTTTGCGTGGGTATTAATTGTCGGCTTACAGTTTCGGGTACTGGATCTGATTTGTAGAAAGGCTTGAGTTTGTCTGCTAAGAAATCTTCTGCAAGTGTCTTTTAAAAAAAAAAAAAGAAAAGTTCAATCATCTTTGATTTAACATAATTTAATCATGAACAGCGGAATGTATAGAAAATGAGCCAACCTTGATGTTGGTTACAGTCAAGTCACCATTAAGAATAAATTTCTTCATATCTTCATTTCCGGTATATATAAGAACCTGCAAAGGAGAAGTTCAGTACTTAAACCTTGTCTTTCAAGTAGCCACTAATACAGAACTTGGTTTCAGTCTTTTAGATCAACTTACTTTGGGGGCAGTTCCGGTAACACCAAAGAAACCAGAAACTGCTTCTCCATAATCCTCATTGTCCATTTGCACATAAACAAAAACAAACTGCATACAAGTAGAGACAATTCCTCTTTTGAGTCAATAACTAAAGTTATCATCCAACTCTCCTTTTTTAGATGCTTGAACTAAGTTAGAAGAGTTTGTGTCATCTCTATTGTGACCCTGCTAATGACACTTCTTACAGTATAATCTCAAATCAATCATATTTTTAATTTATTAATTGGATAAAGTAGACGAGAATAAAACATAACCTTATCACAAGATAATAGAAGTTAACATTACCTTTCCCTTGAAGGCTTTTGCAACTTCCCTCAAAGCGGGAAGGTATTTCTCTGATTCATTTGTGGCAGCGAAAAGAATAAGCTGAAAAGGGTTAGAGAAAAAAAGGAAGTTAGCATGACAGAGAAGGAAGCACAGTGTCCTTAGTTCTTGGACATAAACACAGAAGAAAACTTTTAAGAGCAATTAGTCTTTACCTGGTTTTTCACTGTACTTTCAAAAATAAGTGGTGCATCTTCCCTAGTGAAGTTGATAATCAATGGAGCTTTGTTAGCTGACACAAACTCCGCTATTTCTGCCTTAGTGAAATTCCCATCTATAAAAAGGAGCACAATGAGAGACGAATAGAGGAAATCTAAGTATCCCTGAAAAAAGGTAAGATGATGTTTGAGGAATCTTACCGAACTGGGAGAGTTTCTCTTCCTCCTTTTTCAGCAAAACTAATGCAGGACGCTTAACATCTGTTTCTATTTGAAATAACTTAGCAATATCAGAGCTTTCAGTTTGGTAAAAACTGAGATCGTCTACCAATCTAGATGCAGCCGCAAGCTCTTCACTCTCCGGTCCCTACGCACAGAGAGAACGGTGAAAAAGCTTCACACGAAACTGCTCTAAACAAAGAGATCTACTAAACATATCTAAACACCTATATTGTTTTATGACATTGTGAAATGAAAAAGGCAAGATAGATCCAAGGAGCAAGGAAGAGGTTAAAGGATACATACCACTAAGGAATTGAGAAAAGCAAGAACAACTTTAGGTTCAGAAGACAAAATACGTTCAGCCTCTTCTTTTGTAGTGATGTTGTGGATGCTAGGACTGGCCTTCTTCTTCAGCCAAGTCACAATTCCATCCCTGAAATGGTGAGGAAAAGCATTTTACACTAATTTCTACCGGAAAATAGCATCACATGTTGTGTATTGCACCATTTCTAAGTCTAGATTCCAAAACAAAATTGATCCAGGAAATGAGGGAGATAGTGTGGCGTACTAATTTGTACTTACTTAGTCCTTTCTCCTTCGTAAGTCTTGCGCATTTCTCCGTCGACAAACAAGAAAACAGTGGGGTACCCTTGAATCTCGTATTTCTGGGCCAAATCACTTTCCTCCGTCGCGTCAATCTTTGCAAGCGCCGCTACGCCTTTTAGTTCCGTTGCTGCTGCGGCGTATTCAGGGGCAAGAGCCTGGCAGGCACCGCACCATGGAGCGTAGAATTCCACCATCGTGAAGCTATTGTTCCCCAAAAACTCAGTGAAATTGTCTTTAGTCAATACCGCTACGTCTTTTTCGTCGATGGGAGGTAATGGCTCTTCCTCGTACTCACCACTGTGCTCTCCATGGAACTCGCCGTCTCCTTGCTCTAGATCCTCGTAATTTTCGAAGTCCCGATACTGATCGTGCTCGTGCTCCTCCTCGTGGTAGGAACCATGGCTTTGCTGTTCCTTAGATTCCTCCGCGGCAAGGAAAGCCACATCGTCGTCGAGATCCGAGGCACTAGCAGCATTCTCTGCTCGCAAAAGAGTTGGCGAGTTGACAAGAAGAAGGAAGGAGACGAAGAGAAGTAAGGAGGAAGCCATGGTTGTACGGATCACGAAGAAATTTGAGTAGAGAATGAGCTAACACCGAAGTAGGAGAGGTTTTCGAGTTTTATAAATTTATCACAAAGGTTTCAAAGAAGAAGATAGCAAATGAGAGAGTGACACGTGGAGATTGTGAGTCATCGTTGACTTTAAATGCTGCAGGACGTGGAAAGCTCGTGGTCGGAGTCGAGAGTGCAAGGGGACGAGACGTGCGTAATGCAAGGATCCGAGTGTTATATTTTAAATAGAGAAAATGGATCTTGGTTTGGTTTAACATATAAACATATGGATTTGTGGGTTGTTGTGTTCATACAGTTGCAAAATAAATTAGATTTTTTTCTATTTTCATCGTTACTTTTTTTTTTCTAATCTCTTTGGATATCTATAATTTCTTTTGAATTGTTATGGTAGAATAATGACTTGTGGGATGTAGTTTCCTATAGTTAATCATTTGTATCCGTTTTGGAAGAATTGAATTTCTCTAGTTTTGTATGCATAACAAAAATATTGAAATATATTAGACAATATGTATTATATGTGAACATATCAAAATATATAAAAACTATTGGGAGAATTCTCTCATTAATCCATATTTTCCATTTAATTCTTATTCTATATCCTTATATTTTTTTATCCCAAAAATATCTGAATTGCCAAAAAAACCATAGAAGTTCAAAAGAACTACCAAAATGTCATTAATGAAATAATTTATTTATTTTATATATAATTATATAAATTACACAAACACTATTTTCTATTTCTTCTCCATCTTCATCTTCTTCTTCATCTTCTTCATCTTTTTATTCATCTTCTTCTTCATCTTCTTCCTGTTTGTATTCGAATTAATGTGGGTTCTTCAATATTTTCGCGATTTTGCATATCTAAATCTCGTTTTAGGGTTTGTTTATCTTAATTATGAAATTTAAGATTTAGTTTTTTGGTTAGATCTAGTTCTAGTGTTCTAGGTTATGGGTTTAGATCTTCAATTTGAAGAAACGCTTCTTCGATTTTTATTTTCTGCAAAA
>KE152562.1:126275-156956 GCA_000411095.1 Aethionema arabicum | reverse complement strand
TGTTTTAGACTCGTTGATTTTTTTTACATTAATCCCTTTTTTAAAATGATTTTTCATTTTTCAAGGGATCCAATAAATTTTCTACCAATGGAGGATGAAAAAATATTATTACAAAACAAGGTCCCTTGAAAATAAAAGAAAAAAAAAATTATATAAAAAGCTTCAAGGAACCCACTAGGTCCCAAAGTTTCCCGACCAATGGAAATGATCAAAGTTATTTATTTATTTGTTTGAAAGTCAATTTTTGAAGTTGTATGATTCGTATGAGTCCAGATACGTATGTTAATGTATATGAACAAGTTTGTTTGTTTACCTGTCCTAATAATTCCTCTACTTGCTGTTTGGTACAAACAATAATCTTTCTTTAATTCCACCAAAATCTCTTTTTTTTTTGTTCGTTAAATCTTTCATCTTTGTTGCAGAGAAACTTAAGTTTGTTGGGCTCTCATTTTCTTTCGATTTGATCGCCGTTTGGTTCTTCCCTTGTTTGACTTCACTTGAAGCAACCTCTTTTTTTCTCCATCTTATGTTCTCATGGATTGTTATCTTCACTTTCGTGAAATCGGAAGAAGACCCAAATCGGTTCTGATCTTCTCCACATTGTAATATCACATTGGGCTTTTAGGGTTGTTGAGATGAAGAATCGAGATAATTTGGGGGTTTGGGGATTAGGGTTTGTGAGTTTGCAACTCTTATTCAGTTTATCGATTTTGTTTGCTATTACTCAATCAGCAAATGGATTAAGACCCATAAGAGAAAGAACTCAATCGTGGGGTGATGAGGTTTGTGTTGATTTCACAATTGCTTGAAACCCTTTTTCTTTTTAATCAATTTGATGTTATCTGAGTTTGTATCAGCTCAGTCTTTGGTTAATTTCATGATCAATGTCTTCGTTGACTTGCTTATGCTCTCAAGATACTGCAAGCAATCTTGATTAGATTAAAGTAGAATGTTTAGAGCAAACAAGTGAAGATATCTGCCAAGGAAAATCCTGCATATGAATTTGTAACTTGTAGGTAGCATAGGATCCATAGGATTAGAATTAGATAGAATCTGGAAGCTGGAACAGTACAATTGAGTAACAATGCAATCTTTGATGGTTTAATGGCTGAGACGGTTTTATGAACTTGCAGTGGCTCTTTGGGAGAAAAGAAAAAAGTGGAGTCGGACCATTTTCAGCGTGGAATATAACAGGAACATATCGAGGTTTGTGGTATTGCATTTCTTGATTCATATCTCTACGCCAAGTAACAATAATAATCCTGAAAGAAAAAAACTTGGGTATTTCAGGAACCTGGCAGTTTCTAGATTCAGTAAATAGCTCTTCAAAGTTTCAAGATTTCAGAAATGAAAATGGAGACTCTGTTATTGAGTTAGTGACAAGTCCAACAAAGATCACTGGTGTGCATTATGTTCAGGTGAATACTTAATCTCAAAAATGGTGTCATACTTTTGGTGTTATATGTGAAGCTGTATCGGTTTATAACGTGAACAGGGTGCAGTGGTTTTCCATAAAGTGTTTGATAGTGAACACAATGTGGGTGGTGCTCAAATAAGAGTAGAAGGTGTATATATTTGGCCTTTTAGACAGCTCCGCCTTGTTGCTAACAGGTAATAACTTAAGCTCTACTTTAAGGTTTTGTGTTGCTGTCTCCTTTAAGGTTTGTACATTTCATGACTATTCAGTGGGAAGAAGACTGATTTAGAGTCGGAAGACGATTATCTTCTCTCCAATCCCTATCATCTGGTAATCCTTGAGATTCTTGTATGATCCAAACAATGGTGTGTGCTGATGGATCGTTTAAGAGCTTACTAGTGTCATCTTTTCTGCGGTAGGACAGCTTGGAATATTTTCCTCTCAAGTATTACAAGAATCACAAAAAGACAGAATCTTGAAGCACAAAGTTTGTGAGTAGGATTTGAATCTGTTTTCCTTGTGGGGTTCTCTGTGCTGCATATTCTGATCTTTTTTTTATTGTATTGTTGTTCAGCCCCAATATATGAGATGGAGAAGCACTGTAATATCGAAATTGCAGCGCAGATAACCCGTGTTGCTTCTAGTGAAACTAGTATGTATGATGCTGACTGAGTCTGAATCTTTCCCCTTCTTGCTTGAGATTTTAGTAGGATGCTGAGAGACTTGTTTTTTTGTGTATTTTGGTAGATGGCGAGAAAGATTATTACCATATCGAAGGAATGATGGAAAGTCCTGCGGTTGATGATGATGGAGATTGTTTCTCACCTTTGTTGCTGAATGCAACTTCAGTAAACGTTGAAGTTTACTATAACAAAGCTGTGAACTATACATTGATGGTCACTTTTGTATCCTCTGCTCTTACTTTTACCATTCCGTAGAAGAGTGTTGAAAAGATGCCCAGTTCTTGTCTGTTCCTTAACACTTTGTTATGCTTAGGTCTCTTTTCTCCAGGTTCTTTTGTTGATCCGGCAAATGGAGCACAGTAACACACATTCTGTAAGATTCTCTCCTTTTGTAAATCTGATATTTTGAATCAATAGAACCAATGCTAAGATCCGAATAACTCTTCTTGTTCTGTATACAAGGGTGCTGCCAAGGTTTCTATCGTCATGATCGGACAACAAGCCATCATGGACTCATACTTATGCCTCTTGCATCTCACAGCTGGAATTTTAGTTGGTATGTATGCAATTTGACTGCACTTACTTGCAATGTGCTTCTCCCGGCCAATGCTCTGATTTTTGTCTGTCTACCACATTTCCTTTATTGTGATGGAGATTCTTGTACTGATTCATTGGCCTGTCATTTTCGTGACCATGTCGTTCTTTTCTCAATGATACTGTGAACTGAGAGCGTACTCTTTCCGCACGCAGAATCACTATTCAATGCATTTGCAACAGCTGCTTTCTTCAAATTCGTGGTCTTTTCGATTTTCGAGATGAGATATCTTCTGGCCATATGGAAAGCAACTCGGCCTTCCAACAGCGGTGAGGGCTGGGAGACAATGAGACGCGAGCTCTCCTTACTCTACAGCCGTTTCTGTAAGTATCCATCTCTTTGGTGTTTTGTATTAGCAAGCAATTGCCATTGCTTCTGATGCACAACGACAGCTTTTATATAAGGTCTTCCTTTGATCTCCGTTCCTGTGAAATGATGGAAATGAAACGTTTAGAGGAATTTATGAGAGAGGATTAGAACTTGTTTTGTCTTTGGGGTCTAAGACTGATTTTTCTCTTACACAGATGGAATCCTTCTTGGTGGCATTTTGATAATGTACAAGTTCCACAACTACATGCGGCCGATTCTCCTTCTCATGTACTCATTTTGGATTCCACAGATAGTAGCCAACGTAGTTCGTGATTCTAGAAAGCCTCTGCATCCATATTATATCTTAGGAATGACACTTACACGGCTAGCAATACCATTGTATGTTTTCGGATGTCCAAAGAACTTCATGCGTGTAGAGCCTAGCAAACTCTGGTGTGTATCCCTCTGCTCTTTCATCGGCCTTCAAGCTGCTGTTCTTCTTCTTCAGCATTATTTCGGTTCCCGCTGCTTTGTTCCTCGCAAGGTTCGTTTATCTGGTTCTGATCTCCTTTTTACTATCTTCCTCATTGCTCAGTTGAGCTCATGTGTTTGCTTCCTGCACGCAGATGCTACCTGAAAAATACAGTTACTACAGAAGATTTGATCAAGATGTTAACCGTGGGACAGACTGCGTCATCTGTATGACCACCATTGATCTTAGACAGCGTTCCAATGACTGCATGGTACCATTTGATTATATCTGGCTTTCTCTGAAATCTGCAGTTTTTCTCTGAAATGAAGATTCATGAGAGTATTTTGTTATGAAAATAGGTAACACCATGTGAACATTTCTTCCATTCGGGATGCTTACAGAGATGGATGGACATAAAGATGGAGTGCCCAACTTGTCGCCGACCACTTCCTCCAGCTTAGATCATGTTCTGCTCTGCTCCCACTACTCACTAGGATGTAGTAACTTCACCCATTTTAACTGCAGGTAAGAAATGCAATTTCAAATAGCTAGATCCTTGTTCTTAGTTTTGTCTAAGAGAGAAACCTGTTGTCTCCAAACAGAAACCAATCTTGTTTGATCTTGAATCTCAAACACATGTCTATGTGGCTGCTTCTTTTGTTTCAGGTCTTGCGAAGATATTAGGCTAAAGCAGAGATAGAATCTGTAGAGACCATAGGCTTTGCCTTCTGTGTAATATCACAATCTCGTTAGTGCATATTCATTGCATCACAGCCTCTTTTGCTCATTATTCTTTGAGGAATATATAAATGAACATAAATTTACCTTTCACGATTTATTTCTGAAACAACTGTTCATAGTGAGTATACTATCATATCAACAAGCTAAGATTATTCTTCACACCACTTTTCACAAGACTACCTACAAGCGTGTTTACCTCTACTTTTTCATCATCATCGTACCTATTGAGAGCTAGCCACCGCCAGAGCCGTACTTCTTCCCGAAGACAACGAGCTGGAGCTTGTCATAGCCAGCGAGTACTCCGGCACCTGCAACAGCTCGGAGGATGTTTGCTCCAGCTCCTTTGAAAAGGGACTTAGCTCCTTCGTTGTTGATGACTGAGAGAATGCTTGTAGAGAGCTCTTGTACTTCACTGCTTCACCGGACGTCATCATCATTCTTCTACGAATAGTGTCGATAGGGTAAGAAGCCAGTCCTGCACCAATCGTGATACCCCATCCCAGCAAAAAACTTGCAACGAAGCTGTCCTGTAACCATAAATATAACCAAAAGTGTCGACAACACATGACTTGGATGAGGAGGAGAGGTCTTTAAGTTAAGAGTAAAGCTCTTGATTACCTGGAGATCACCAACGAGAACCACAGGCTTCAAAGAATCGTACAATCCGAAGTAGAGCCCACGGTAGACTATAATTCCGACACATGAGACGTTGAAACCACGGTATAGCCCAACAATGCCATCAGAGGCTATAGTCTTCTTGTATACATCGATCAAACCATTAAACTGCCTCTGACCACCTTTCTTGGCCGCTTTCGCGTCATTGGCCAGACGGGTACGGGCAAAATCCAAGGAGTAGACAAAAAGTAAAGAGGATGCACCAGCAGCACCACCAGATGCCAAGTTCCCAGCAAACCACTTCCAATAGCCATCTCTATCTTTCTTGAAGTTGAAAAGCCGCTTGAAGTAATCTTTAAACGCAAAGTTCAGAGCCTGCAAAAGCAATATTGCTTTGCTTAATACATTATGCAAATATATACAACAGATTGGCCAGTATTTGCCTAAGAAGCACAACAATCTAGACCTTAACTTACACAGAAAAACTCCAAGGAACGTAGTCAGAAAATCTAGAAAAACACATATTCAATAAACTCAAGGAAACGTTTTGAATGACAGGATTGGCCAACTTAATAGGAGTACAAGCATCAATTCAGTGAAAACGAAATATATTAGTTTCCTTGGAACATAGTGTTCTTCTTATGTAATCACTAGGGTCCAGTACTTGACAATTAACAGGGCAATGATTAAGAGGTAGAAGGCAACCTGGGTGGGGAAGTATCTAATAACATTGGCAGTATTGCCTCTCCAAAGAGCAACCACGCCTTCATCCTTGATCGTACGACCAAAACAGTCACTTATTCCCTTGTATGGTTCAGACAGACGCCCAGCCTTGATCATCTCATCTTGATTCTGGATCAAGAGCTTTACACGCTCTATTGGTGCAGCTGCAGTCTTTGAAACAGCAGCGGAGACTCCTCCCATTAGGAAATCAATCAAGAAAGCCGTACTACCTTTCTCCACAGGAGCTTCAACATATACAGGTGGCGATGGCACAAGCGAAAATCCAGCTCCCTGATACGTTGGCTGTAATAGACTCTGCAAGCCTCCATTGACGTAAGAACCAGAGACATAGTGATTAGGAGTTTGCACACCGGAAGAATGTCCAGTGATGAAATAGGATTGTCTATGAAGCTTCTGAAGAACTGATGGATGCCTTGATTCATCCATATTAGAAACTCAAACTAGATGATCTGCAAAGCAGCAAAGCCAAAAAATCAAATTATTTTCTTACTCTCCCAACAATTCTACCCTGAATCAGCTGCACCAGTGATCATAACCAAAATTGGAACATAAAATCAAACTATATTTCGATACTAATCTCTGTATCCTACAACTATCCGTTCTCTGCAACAGAGTTTATCGCCACTCCATTCAAGCAAACATTTCACTTAACCAACTAGCATGACTTTGAAAAATCCATAACTCACAAAAAATCTACACAATGAAAACCTAGTCGCAGCTCTTTACTCAATTATCTGAATATCGAGAAGGAAACAGTCGGAGCTTACCCAAGCGGTGTCTCCGGAACGAAAGGGAGAAAACGACAACAGTGACGAACAGATTTGAAAATTCCGGAGCGATCATTTTGGTTCTAGAGAATTTAGGGGATATATAAAGACCATTTCGGACAGCTAAAAACCACGAAACTACGAAAATACCACTGTTGACCTTTGACTCGATTACACTTGCATTAATCCATGATTTCTAGAAATATATTTCAAAATCAAACACAAAAATATTAAGTTTGAGCTAATAAAAAATAGTATATTTAAGTGGTAAAGAGATGAAAATCAACAGAGACTCCAAAATGCATGATTTAATTACCCTTCACACATCTCTAGAACCATAGTTAAATATCTTTAAAACATTAAAATAGTACTACTCCATAAATGATATAAATAAATGTATTTGATTGATTTTAAAGAATTGTTGAAAAAAATATTTACATTAACTATACAAAATCATGTAATTTAAACGGTCCAACATACTTGTTCCAATAAACACTCTGTTTCAAGGGAAAGATGTCCTGTTCTTCCATCCATTGTTTTTCTTACTATGCCTTTCATATCCTCGATCCCACGAGCCTTGAAATTCAAGTAGAATATTGCATTGTTCGACTTCAGTTTCATGCTTGAAACCATATCTTCTTTCGTTTGTACTACTATCCTTTTCATCTCAAATGGTGCAAATAATCTCTGCAAAATCACAATTTCAACACATAACCAGGCTCAACTCAACACACCTCTTCTAACTTCTAATATTATGTTTTATATATCAAGGGTCGATTCTATTACTCACCACATCACAAAGCCACAAAGAAAACATCACAGTTTCAGCATATAGACAAAGCCATTCATTCTCTTGCATATCTGATTCTGTTACCTGAATTTGAAATCATTTGACATTAGTTACAGAGATTAGAGTTGATCAGACTCAAAAACAAAATCAATCAAAAGTACCAATTCACCTCATAGAACTGTAGCTTATCACTTCCGGTAAAAGCATCATCTGGTAACCAATGAGGGAGATTACCTTTGTAGAAGTTATCTATAGCATCAAAGTCCCAGAAAAGATTTGCATCTCCTAATCCTATCATATTTATAAATGAAATGATTAGCCATGGCTATACTAAACAACTAATTCTTAATAATGTGGAATTGATTAACTTTACAGCGTTAGTTACCTCACCTGCTACTTGAGGTTTAATTCTGCAGATAATTGTCCTTAGTACCAAGTCTGCATTGTTCTCCCACCCAACATACCAAACACGGGTTTGGAAAGTATGAAGTGAACTGTCGACTGGATCTATCACCTCCAAACTTAAAAAGAAATCAGTAAGTGAAGTAGTTTCTTCATAGACTTTGAGTACACGTTTCAATTGCAAATTTGTTCCCTACAAGAAAGGTATAAGGCGGATGTATATCAAACAAAACAGAAGAAATCCGTAAAAAAAACGTTAACAATAAAGAGTAAACCAGTAACAATTATGGAAACCGGAGAATAAACGAGAGAAGCTTAGAAAAGAGTTAGCTACCTTCTCGATATTGTAACAATGGAGTCCAATTTTTCCATAGTGGTCATCGCCAGAAGTACATTCAGTTGGATAAATTCCGTAAAATGGATGAATGACACCATCATCAAAATCGAATCCCTACGCAGATTGATTCACAAATTGAAAACTCATCATGATGATAAAACCCTAAACATTTTTGTAAAAATAAGAATCAATAACCTAGGCGTTACAGAATTGAGCAGAAAAGGTAGAGAATTACACAAGACTCCATAGCTTGCTTGCGATACCTTTCCTTTTCCACAGGATCCACCTCTTCTTTGGAAGTAAAGTCTCGGAACAATGAACGCTCTTCCAAGTCTTGGTTTACTGTTGCAGGTGAAGAAGAGACAGGAGGCTCGAGCTCACGCTTACGTTGAGGAAGTTCATCGAGCAACATCCTCGTTTCTTCCAAAATGACATCGCTCATCGTCCCTTCCCGACTGTACCAAAATCGTAAGGATTCCCAGAAGCAGTCGTTAAATTCTCAGCGATTTATATAAACCCTAAATTCTCCGCAATTTACATGAAATGGATCTCTGGGCTGATTTTGTATGGGCTGTAAACATTGAAAAAGAAAACAAAATCGCCGATTGGTTACGTTACAGAGACGTTTTTGTTCTCAGTTTTACAATTTTTTGATTTCAGGAAAATTAAAGAATTCAAACTATAAACTAACAAGAGATGCTTTCTTCAAATTCGTGGCATTTTCGATTTTTACGAGGGATAAAAACGTGTTAGATATAACAAAAGGTAACATTACTTGAGAAGCAAGCCATCTTTCTCTCTCACTCTTCACACAAACAGACTTTACAAAGTAAAAAAAAAACAATTAGGAAGAACATAAAGAGATACGTTGCTTTGCGAGCAACTCGTTTAGTTTGTTGATGAGCTTGGGATCCGAGCATACATACTCTTCCATGGAGCTTCTCAGATTCCTCAATGTCTCCGTGTCATCTTCACAACCCTCTCTGTTCAACAGCTTCGTGAACAGTTCCTTCCACAGATCCACGTTCCAATACCTTATAACGTTACCATAATCAAACAATTTAGTGTTCCTCATGCTTTTGATCTGAGAGACTAACCAAATGGGATACAGAGAGATATGAACACCTTTTAAAGGATGTTCTCGGCAGATTAATGTAGCTACCGTCGAGTAATTGCTTCTTTGTGAGATCCATGTAGGTGTTGTGTAGCATCAAGTGGACGATTACACAGAGTCCATAAGTGTCTACCTGGAAGATATGTTAATTCTCTACATTATAATCATGAGAAGACCTATTGTTTTGGTAACTGCGGGAGTAAAAAGACTTGCCTGAAACTTCCAAGCTTTGTTTTCCTTCATTTCTATGCAACTGAAGCCTGAGGTACGACAGTCTCCTGTGAACTTGGTCGAGCTAGGAAATAAGCTCAGGTCTATTGCTCTACCCCAGTCGACAAGGCAAAGACCCTGAAGTACAGAGATGTTATACTTCAACGGCTTCTAGATTTGGCACATGAATCAAAGGTAGTAAGCGTGTAAAGGAAATAGATCTACCTGATTGCTCCAAGGACCTGTTCTTTTATGAAAGTCAGTCTCGGTAAGGTCCTTTCTGCAAGAAATTAGTGGTGTATCTTAAGAGTTCTGACAGAGTACATTTATAATTTAAGTTCTACAAATTAAACGCTCCAATCAGCCACAAATTTTAGGTACTATTGGAAAGGAAGAAACTTACGGAGGGTATCGGAGTAACAGATTGTCTGGCTTGAAATCACCATGAATGATTCCAACACTGTGCAACGTTTCCAGCATATACAGCATTTCTATTGTGTAATACAAGCATAGAACCTCTTCCATAGATTTGCCAACAACGACATACGAGTTTATGACGTCCTGAACTCACAAAAAGAATGGAAGTTGTAACAATTAATTTATTCTGTTCGTTAAGAATAAAGAGACTGGGAGAAACCTACTTGGAGTGTCCCGTGTGGTAGATATTCGCAAACGAGTATGCTGTAGTCTGAAAACACGTGCATTCTCTGTGCTAATCCAAAACTTGATCTCTAACGGAGTATGAGAGCAGTAAGTATAGTGTGAAATGCGTGTGAGCTGTCAATATTTATGGAAAAAAGGGCTCACTTGGTTCTCTGGGATCCTGAAATCAAGTTGTCGGTACATGTGGAATTCCCAAGGAAAAGGTGGCTTTTGTACCTGTGAAGGGTGTAGTATATGCAATATGCTACGTGAGCTATCTGCCATATTATTCTAATTCGTATCATACTGTATTTCGCAAAAACCTTCAAGGGCTTACCTTAAGAGCGACAATTTCATCAGGGTAGCTATCAATGCATGCTTTGAACACTTGGGCAAAACCACCTTGGCCAGCACAACCCTTGATTTGATACTTCCTTCCACCTTGCAAATACAGAAAGACCAATAAATCCTAACCATTTTATTGCTCAGAGAAGAAATGTTGTCAACTAAGCAGGAATCTTGTAACAACACAGGTTCATGTATCAAGGTAAGACTACTATCCCAACACCCTAATTTGGGTGATGCATCTATAACTTTTTTTTTCTTTATCATGCAGAGGTCTAGAACGCCTATACCGTCAGAGCTACCAATCCTACCTTTCAGTGGATTTTCAATTTGATAATTGGTATAAACAAGTTTACCTATTTCAATGATCTTATTTCTTGAAAAATTCTGCAAAGATGTCAGGTTGGCTTTTCCGGCAGCGAAAGCTTTATTGCTTGCATGGTACCCCTGATGCAAACAAAACCAAACTCACTAGATAAGTCACCCTATGGTTGAACTACGGAAAATGCTATTAATCCCAGTTGTCTTACCTCATATATCACAAGCTGAGGTTTTATCTTATTAATTAAGTGATTCACAGTGGGAGTTGACCAGGGATTTATAAAACCCGTCTCAGAGTCAGTAATTTCATCACCATCATCATCAATCTGCCAGGAAGAACAGGTAAAGAAGAGAAATAAGATTTCATCTAATCCTCAGTCACAAGAAAGCCAAGAGCTACAGCTAACAAACCTTTTGAAGGGAAGATGCTTTGTTCTTCTTAGAGATTCTTTGTAAGAACAATGAATGAGCCTCCTTTAACCTGTCGAGAGGTTCAGCTTTCCTAATACAACAAAAAGATCAACGAATGAATACAGAAATCAAAATAATCTGATATTCAGAACAAGAAAGCACAAGTGGAAAGATAAGAGACCTTGAAAGACCAGTCTGATAAACCGAATGTGCTCTTCTCCATGATCCTTTAACCTCTAAGAAAAGGGCATACCATTCATAGAGTGACGAGTGCCCTATACATATCTCGTTATCTTCAATTTCCTTATAAACCCTCTCAAAATCTCCATTGCCCTCGAGCTGTAACCCACAAAGGAATTAAGAAAAAAAAACTGCAATTGGATCAAGCCTGATAAACCCTTCAAAGTTGCAGAGGAAATAAATCGATTCTTAGCTCAGACAAGTTGCAGAGAGTATTACGTAGAGAACCCAGATCTTGAGAAATCTGATGTCATTTCGGTACCGATCATCTTGCTTGAAAGCTGAGATACAATCATAAATAATCTTATCGATATCTTCTCCAGAATTAGCACCAGAGCATAGATCCTCCATCGATTTTTTAATCTTCCTGCAATAAAAATTGTAAAGCCCAAACACATCTAAAAAATGAGGAACATATGACCAAAAAGTTCACTACAGGAGAGGAAAACTGGGAATTACATAAGCCATGGAAAGAGCGGGTCTCCAGCTGTGGTGGATTCATCGGCGGCATCTCTGTAACCGACGGCCATTTTCATTTCTCACCGTGTGCGTGGGCGAGGAGAGAGACTACAAAGCAAAGAGAGTGGGAAACCGAAATTATTTCAAAAAATTTAATTATTAAAAAATTTAAAAAGGAATTGAAAGGCCCAATAGTCTTATACGGAAAAATTAAATTATTTAAATAGAAATCGAAAGAAGGTACTTACAGCCCAGACTTATTGGGTTAACAATTAGGCCCATATATATAAATATATTAAATCATCGAGAGAAGTTAACGAATTATCAAAAAGCGAAGGTGTTAAAGTTTAGATTGCACCGTGCAATCGGGAAGATGAATGAGGTTGATGTGATGTTGGAAGAGGCGAGTATGTGGCTCGATGAACCTCCTCAACGTAAGCGGAAGGTCGAATCTCCCGCCCCTTCTCCACTTGCACCAGTAGACCATGGCTATTCCTCCGAGGAAGAGATGGATCCGATGGAACAGGAGAGGTATCGCAAGCAAGTTGTGGAGTCCTGTGTAATTCTTTCTTTAAACCCTTTTTTTCCGATTTTATAACCCTGCTTTCTATTTCGATTTCATGATATGTTTTTCGAATCGTGGATGATCCCTATGTCATTGTTTCTTACTGAATTTGTGAATCAATCTGTGTAGGGATTTGATGTTGATGATGGTTTCTTTCATCTGTTTAATGGGATATACCCCGTTGGATTTAGTCCCGAGGACAACCTCTACGGAAAAATTGGACTCCATTGTTATAATATTGAGAAGGTAACTAACTCTCTCTTGGCTCCAACTTCCATAATTTGTCTTGTTTTGCGGAATTCTTGCGTTGGTTTTGATATACTGTACGTGTGGGTACATGCCTTATCAGGGAACAAATTTGCAATTTAGGAGAGTACTCAAAGTCAATGCAGAAATTTCTTCACTCTCAACTAGCTATGTAACTTTAGAGGCAATGGATCCTGTTAACAATTCTCTTCATACTTTCCAAACCAGTGTCGTGTATGCTGGGAGGCGGAACAACGCGAGCTTGGTATTAAGGACACTTATATGCAGAATAAAACCTCAAGTACCAGGTAATCGTCTAAAGTTATCAAGTACAAAGTTGAGAATTGTTTCTTGCTAGAGATTACTTGTTTAAGGTTCTTTTGTGTTGCCACTTCTCTAGACTATCAAAATTTCTCCTCGGTAAAAAGTTGAGTGAATGGATGAGCAATAGCCATAGCGTTAGAGGGAGTATTTATGAGGAATGTGTTTTTATTTCTAGCCATGGCTAATCATTTAGAAATGTTTTAGGAATCGGAGATGCAAGAATTTACTGGGACTATGATGCTATAGATGACTTCTACAAAGGTGATATCCCTAATTGGCTACAGGATGATGCAATTACTGGAGTTGATAAAACACAATTCTATGAGGTGAATTGTAATATTTCATTGATTTTTTCCCGTCTATGATCAATTATAACCTGTAGCTACTGTGAAACGTTTTAAACTGCAGGTGACAGAATCAGATCTCCAAGAGAATGAATGGCTTAATCTATATGCTGAAGTTGCATTGTTTTCTGAACGGCTGTGTGATGTGGTGAGGACAAATCAATCTTATGTGTAAAAAACAGTAAGTGGAGGATGTATTTTGAGATGATGTTTGATTTTGTGGTTGCAGAGTGGTTATATGCCATTTAAAATGAAAAGGATAGTAGTAGAAACGAAGGAAGATGTGGCTTCTAAAATGAAACTAAAGTCAAGCAATGCAATCTTCTATCTGCATTTCAAGACTCGTCGCGGTAATGAATGCAAAGGGATAGTAAGGAAAACAATGGATGGGAGACGTGGACATCTTTCTTTTGCAGCTAATTGTTGGATTGAAAAACAGAGTCCATCGATTTAAGATGAGATGTTATTCTTCAACGGCTTCTAGATTTGACACCTGATTGCTCCAAGGAAGGAGGTGTTCTTTCATCAAAGGCAGCGACGGTAAGGTGTCCTTAAAAGCTTTAGTATTTGCAAACAAAACAAAACAAAACTCACTTGACAAGTCTCCCTATGTTAAGAATCTCCGTTGATGTTTTTTCTTATGAATTGGAGCAGGGATTTATAAACTCCGTCTCAAAGTCACTAGTCTCGCCACCATCATCGTCAATATGCGTATGCCAGAGAGAAGAGAAATTAGATTGCATCCAATCCTCAGTCACAACAAAACCAAGTGCTACTGCTTACAAACCCTATCCGTTGGTCCTCTTAGAGATTCTTTATTATTTTTGGTTTCTACTGTTTTTTTTTTCTTTTTTAATTTGATATGAAGGAAGTATAAATACAAATCACTAATACGAAACAAATCAATCTTCATTATAGTTGTTAGAATATGAAATTTAATATGATATTATTTGTTACAGTTACACTAAATGTACATTATTACAATTTAAAAAACATTTGAATTTTGACCATTTTGCAATAAAAACTTCAATTTTAGACGAAAAAAAAAAAAAAACTTCAATTTTAAAAATATGTTTTTAAACTTTAAATTTTTCTGATGACATTTTTTAACTCTCAGTTTTTTTTACGTCTTATTGGGTCCACAATTAGGCCCATATATAAATATATAAATCATCGATTCGCATAAAACAGAGAAATCAACGAATTATCAGAAAGCGAAAGCGAAGTTGCCAGCAAAGAAAAAAGAAAATCAGAAATCGAAGGTGTTAGGGTTAGTGCGATCGGGAAGATGAATGATGTCATGTTGGAAGAGGCGAGTATGTGGCTCGATGAACCACCTCAACGTAAGCGGAAGCTCGAACTTTCTGCCCCTTCTCCACCTGCACCAGTAGACCATGACTATTCATCCGAGGAAGAGATGGATCCGGTGGAACAAGAGAGGTATCGCAAGCAAGTTATGGAGTCCTGTGTAATTCTTTCTTTAAACCCTTTTTCCGATTTTATAACCCTGCTTTCTATTTCGATTTCATGATATGTTTTTCGAATCGTGGATGATACCTACGTCATTGTTTCTTACTCTTACAACGGCTTTAGGGTTTTATCATGGTTATGAATTCTGAATTTGTTAATCAATCTGTGCAGGGATTTGATGTTGATGATGGTTTCTTTCATCCGTTTAATGGGATATGTCCCGTTGGACGTTGTTCCGATGACAACCTCTACGGAAAAATTGGAATTCATTGTTATAATATTGAGAAGGTAAACTAACTTTCTCTTAGTTTCTGCCTGATAGAGTATGCTGTTGCAATAAGCTAAAGGGAAATTAATCTAATTTCACTGCCATTACTCTCCAACTTCCATAATTTTTCTTGTTCACTTATTAGTATGCACGGTTTTTGCGGAATTCTTGTGTTGGTTTTGATATACGTGCGGGTACGTACATGCCTTATCAGGGAACAAATTTGCAATTTAGGAGTGTCGAGAAAGTCAATGCAGAAATATCTTCACTCTCAACTAGCTATATAACTTTAAAGGCAATGGATCCTGTCAATGATTCGCTTCATACTTTCCAAACAAGTGTCTTGTATGCTGGGAGGGGGAACAACGCTAGCTTGGTACTAAGGACACTTATATGCAGAATAAAACCTCAAGTACCAGGTAATCGTCTAAAGTTATCAATTTCAAATTGTTAAAGAGTAGAGATTACTTGTTTCGGGGTATCTATTGTCGCTGTTGCCACTTCTTTAGACTATTAAAAAGTTATCCTTGGTGGAAGTGGGTGAATAAATGAGCAATAGTTATGATAATGTATTTTTATTTCTAGTCTAAATGAGCAACTGTTTTAGGAATTGGAGATGCAAGAATTTATTGGGACTTCGATGCTATAGATGACTTCTACAAAGGTGATGTCCCTAATTGGCTACAAGATGATGCAATTACAGGAGGTGATAAACTACAATTCTATGAGGTGAATTGTTATTTTTGATTGATTTTTTCAGTCTATGATCAACTATAACTTGTAACTAATGTAAAATCAATGCTATAAAATGCAGGTGACGGAATCAGAGATGCAAGAGAATAGATGGCTTGATCTATATGCTGAAGTTGCATTGTTTTCTGAACGGGAATGTGATTTGGTGAGGACAAAAGGAAGTACTTGTGAATAAGAAAGAAATCATAAGTAGATGATGGTTTTTTGAGATGATGTTTGATTTTGTTGTGCAGAGGCGTTATATGCCATTTGAGATGAAAAAGATAGTAGTACAAACGAAGGAAAATGTAGCTGCGAATATGAAACTGAAGGCGAAGAATGCAATCTTCTACCTGCATTTCAAGACTCGTTGTGGTAGTGAATGCAAAGGAATAATACGGAGAACGATGGATGGGAGACGAGGGCATCTTTCTTTTGAAGCTAACTGTTGGATTCAGAACAACAACAAGAATCCATCCAATTAGGAACAAATCATTAGATTAATACGACGAGACAGAGCAATTTTTCATTATAGTTGTGTTTAATATATTATTATATGTTACAGCCACATTAAAATATATATAATATTACGATACAAAATAATAATGTATATCGATTAAAAGCACAAGAAAAAAAAAAAAAAGCAAAAAACTCAAATTAAATCCGTTTAAACCGATCTCAACCGGTATTACTAGTAACCACTCGGTTCAATTACTCTAAATGGGCCCAATTTTATCTCTTGTCATTAAATTATCTTTTCTTTTTTTCCTTACATTAAATTATCTTATTGGCACGTGCTTTTAATTTGGTATTATGGTTGTTAGGTCTCACCAACATATTATATTTATAAACATGTTTCATATAGAAATTTAAAGTAAACAACCCAAAACATTGAACACAAAAAATGAGCGCAGAGCAGCCTCACGTTAACTTAGCCGTACCGGCGTTTCGGACTGACAAAAACCCCAAGTCGCAAACGCAGACGCTAAATGGTCACAGTAGCGTTTGGCGTTTTAGTGGAAGTGATACGGCAGCGAAAGCCTCAACCGTCACGCTAAGAGGTGTTATCTACATGCTCTTTGATAACTGCAGTAAAGACGTCCCAAAAACCATTTTACCTCTCGGTCATGGAGATCCATCTGTCTACTCTTGCTTCCGTACCGCCATTGAAGCTGAAGATGCCGTCGTCGATGTCCTCCGCTCCGGAAAAGGCAACTCCTACGGCCCCGGAGCTGGAATTCCCCCTGCTAGACGGTAATTTCTCTCGATTTTCGGTTCAATCGAGTGATTATCAATCTAGATTGTTGGAACTTCGTTGTAATCGGAATCGGTTGAGTCAATTTTAATCGATTTCAGCTTAGATTCTTACTTCAACAGCGGCGTTGAAGAACAGTCGAGTGAAGTCTTAAAATTGTGTTTAGATCCTCATTGTTTAAATGTTCTTTATAAGTTGACTCGTAACTTTTTTTTTCATTAGTTTTGATCCACAATAATGTGTTCTTGTGAACAGGGCCGTCGCTGATTACCTGAATCGAGATCTTCCGAACAAGTTAACGCCAGACGATATTTTCCTCACAGCTGGATGCAATCAAGGGATAGAGATCGTGCTTCAATCTTTGTCTCGACCAAACGCAAACATTTTGCTACCGCGTCCTGGTTTCCCTCACTATGATGCTCGTGCTGTTTACAGTGGTCTCGAGATTCGAAAATTTGATCTTCTTCCTGAAAAAGAATGGGAAATTGATCTCGAAGGCGTTGAAGCTGTTGCAGATGAGAACACTGTAGCAATCGTTGTGATAAACCCAAATAACCCTTGTGGAAATGTCTACTCTCATGACCATCTCAAGAAGGTTTTGATATTCATAACTCAAATATTGCTTGATTTCAGATGCTCATCTTCTGATTAGAGTCTATATTGATAATGAAGATGAATTAGAACAAAACCCTTTTTGATTCTATTCTCAAAAGGGCTGAATCTTTGACTAATTGATGAATATTTTAGGTGGCAGAGACAGCTCGGAAGCTGGGGATAATGGTGATTGCAGACGAAGTGTACGACCAGACTATATTTGGTGACAATCCATTTGTTCCAATGGCAAAGTTTGCATCAATAGTTCCTGTGTTGACACTTGGAGGCATATCTAAAGGATGGGTTGTCCCTGGATGGAAAATAGGCTGGATCTCGTTGAATGATCCTGAAGGCGCTTTTGAGACCACTGGGGTCTGTTTACTTACTTTTTTTAAGATCGTCTCTTGCTATCTTTGTAGCTTCTGCAACAGATAGTCTAACTGTATTGTTTACTCTGTTTTCTAACAGGTTGTTCAATCTATCAAGCAACACCTTGACATAACTCCAGACCCTGCTACTATAATTCAGGTTTGTAACAAGTGTATTGTCTGAGAATGTTTTGGTTCCTCAATTCATTAGTTTTTTTTATTCATAGACTGATCATACTGCTGTATGTTACTTTGGTAGGTGGCCCTTCCTGAGATCTTGGAGAAAGCGGATAAAAAGTTCTTTGCAAAGAAGAATAAGATACTGAAACATAATGTCGATTTGGTGTGCGATAGGCTTAAGGACATTCCTTGCGTCGTCTGTCCCAAGAAACCTGAGTCTTGCACATACTTACTGGTAAAAACTTGTATAAAACCAAACATATTCAGAACTGATAGTTTAGATACAATTTCCATGATTCTTGATGAATTTCCAGACATTCTTTGAATCAAATGAATAAAAAAACCATTCTTGATGTTTCATAAGATGTTAAAACTTAAGATTTTACTTGTTGTAGACGAGATTGGAGCTGTCATTGCTGGATAACATCAAAGATGACATTGATTTCTGTGTGAAGCTAGCCAGAGAGGAAAACCTTGTGTTTCTACCAGGTAATCAAATCAAATCAAGAAACATGAATCTTGAGTTCTTGATTGCTGGGAGAACTGCTATGAGATTATGATACTAAATTGGTTTTACAGGTGAGGCTTTGGGTATGAAGAACTGGATGAGAATAACCATTGGAGTGGAAGCTCCTATGCTTGAGGATGCACTTGAGAGACTTAAAGGTTTCTGTACACGTCATGCCAAGAAGACAGAGACAGGAGAAGAAGAAGCACTTCAAGCTCTGAAACTGAGTGATAATGTTTGAAATTAAAGCCAATAAATGTATATGTATCTATCTCCCATGTAACTCATAAGAGAAAGACACTAGTGTGAATCACACTGTGTGATAAAGTCGATTCCTGTTTTTTTTTTTCTCCCCCAATAAATGTATATGTAGCTTTTTGTGTAACGTCTAATTAACACTACATTCCATAAAAAAAGAAATAGTAATTAATTTTTAGATGAATCCCAATTTGCTTTGTTCTGTAAAGGCTACTAATATATTAACAAGTGCTATTTGCATGTCCTCTTATACAGTTATACGCCATTTGCCAAATAATATGTTAAAGATTGATTCCCTTGTTTTTTTCTTAACTAAATATATTGATTTGTTATTTGTGAAAAAAGTACATTTAGATGTTATTAAGATATTTTACAATCAATAACCAAAATACTAAATGAAATTGTTTTTGCATCTATTTAAGTACAAGTGTAATAAATTTATGATGAAATTGCAACGTTTTGAATGAGTATTTAGTCCATATTAGTTTAAAAATTATACTATATACAAATGTAACAAGTCCATGGATCAAAAAAAAAACTAGTAATTATCTTTTATTCTATAAAATGAAATTTGATCTTGTGAATACTTTGTGATGCGTTCATGTTCATATAAGTATATCTTATTAAAATAATTTAGAAAAAAAACGAATTGAATTCCGTCGAAAGCAGCATCAAAATTTGAAAAGTCTCTAGAAAATCAAAGACGACGGCCGAATTTAAAATCCAAAAACGATGGCGGAATTGAAAATCCACCATGGGCGACAAACAACAACCATATTGAAACGTTAACAGGATAGTCAAACATATTTATCTTCTTATAATTAATTAATATATAAAAAAACACTATATATATATAGAGAGTCATGTATTCATAATATTGCCAAACTCGTAAGCACCATTTTCACGCATCATTCAACAGAAATCATTATATCGTGACCTTAACCTCTCTTCTCTGCATCTTCCTTGAACATTTTTCTTGAGATTAAATGGGAGAAAACGGATCAAAGCGATGGAATTTTGGGGCGAACAAGGTGGTTGAAGAATCTTGTGAGCTCAACATCCGTGGTGTTCTTGGAAACCTCTTTGCTAAAGTCGACCATAGCAACGGCAAATCCGTCATTGCCATCGCTCACGGTGACCCTTCTCTCTTCCCCAGTTTCTCTACCGAACCAGCTGCGATTGAAGCCATTTGTGACACTATTCGAACTGCCAAGTTTAACAACTACGCTTCAACCTCTGGTCTTCCTGTCGCCAGAAAGTAACCTTTCTTCTTCTTCTTTTCTGTGAAATCATCGATTTTGTTCTGACTTTTCTTACTAAAATCTGAAATTTCTAAATTGGTTGCTGCTTAAAGTCACGAAAGTCATCCAAAGTTTTGATCTTTGTGATGTTTCTCCATATGTTGTGATTAGGGCTTCTGTTTACTTATGTGGGTGTTAAATTAGCTTAAGCTTTCAGATATAAGATCAATATTTCGTTTTCACCTTTCTTAGTAAAATCTGAAAAATTAAAATGGGTTGCTGCTTAAAGTGGCTTTTATTATCCAAAGTTTCGATCTTTAAGATGTTTCTCCATATGTTGAGATCAGGGTTTCTGTGATTTTCAATCTATATAAGTTTAAGCTTTGAGTAAGGATTAATGGATTGACTTGTTTTGTTTGTTAATTTTGAACAGGGCTGTTGCAGAGTATCTATCTCGTGATCTTTCTTACAAGATTTCTCCCAATGATGTTCATCTGACATCTGGTTGTTTGCAAGCTATTGAAATGCTGATCTCCACATTTGCTGTTCCTGGTGCGAACATTCTGCTGCCGAGACCCACTTACCTTATGTATGATTCTCGAGCGGCTTTGAACCAGCTAGAGGTCCGACATTTTGACCTCTTACCAGATCAAGATTGGGAGGTTGATCTTGCAGCTGTTGAAGCTCTTGCAGATGAAAACACAGTGGCTATAGTCGTTGTTAACCCAAGTAATCCTTGTGGAAACGTCTTCTCTCGTCAACATCTTCAAAAGGTCATTTTTATTTCCTATCTTTCATTGCTTTAATCATCCAACGGTGGACTCTTTTAGGTTCTTGAACATGTTTTTATCTCTGAATTAGCCAATTTGATTGAGTTTGGAACTGAAAAAGGTGTTGTGTTCTTGTGTTTTTTGATGGATGAAGATTGCGGAGACTGCTAGCAAGCTTGGAATAATGGTGATTTCAGATGAAGTTTATGACCATTTAGCCTTTGGGAATAAACCATTTGTGTCAATGGCAGAGTTTGCAGAGATAGCTCCTGTGACTGTGTTAGGAGCCATATCAAAAAGATGGTTCGTTCCAGGCTGGAGACTTGGCTGGATGGTCACACTTGATCCTCACAACATCATGAAAGATTCAGGGGTTTGTTTCTTAACACTTATATATCCAAGTAATCTCTTCTCAAGATCATGTGTAACTGATTTGTGTTTGGTTCTTTTATCTATTACAGTTTATTCAAAGTCTGATACATGTCTACAACATGTCAACAGACGCTGCAACATTCATTCAGGTATATTATATGTTGTTTATGAATTGCTGTTAGATTAATTTACCCCTAAATAATGACCAGAAAATGCTTAAAAAGTAATGAATTTGAATGGTGCAAACAGGGTGCACTTCCAGGTATCTTTGAGAACACAAAAGAAGAGTTCTTCTCATCAAAATTGGAGATAGTGAAAATATGTGCAGAGACTTGTTACGAGGAGATTCAAAAGATTCCTTGCATCACATGCCCTTGCAAACCAGAGGGTTCAATGTTCACAATGGTGAAGCTAAACGTTGAGTTACTTGAAGATATAAGTGATGATTTGGAGTTCTGCTCGAAATTGGCTGAAGAGGAATCTCTTATTGTGTTACCAGGACAAGTCGTTGGGCTCAAGAATTGGCTACGTATCACTTTTGCCTGCGAGCTTGATTCTCTTAAAGAAGGATTTCAGAGACTAAACAACTTTACTCAGAGACACTCCAAGAAACAGCAGCAGCAGCAGCCATGAAAATGAACATGAGGTTTTTTGTTCAGCTTTATTAATTACTATTTTGTACCTTTTGTAATAAAACTAAGACGCTCAAGGATTTTGGGCGCCTTAGAATATGTGGCGGTTATCTATACTTCAAATAAAATATATGTTTATTTCTTAAGAAATTATTCACAAATAAATATAAAGATTAACTCTGTTTTATTTTATTTCTTCAATTTAGATCTGATCTTTGCATACAATAAGTATATAATTATACCATTTCTTATACTTTGAAATACTGAATAATATAACTGATACAAAAAAATAAATATGCTAAACTTAATTCTAAATAAACTATTTTAATATAAAATGAAATTTGATCCTTGAAAAGGACATGGATCAATAATCTATACAACTCAATTCAATAATTGAAAATATTAACTCAATCAGCTTTTCCATAAATTAAATTGGCAAAAAATAAATACAATATAATATAAATACTATATAATATAAATATATAGTGATGTATTTGTCTGGTAACACCATTTAAAACATACTACTTTTGTCTGGTAGCGCCATTTTGAGGCATGAGTGCAGAGTAAGTATTATATTAGCGACCACAAGAATCTTACTCACGACCATATCGTCGCCTTCATCTCTCTTCTCTTCGCTCTTTGGGAGACTAATGGGAGAAATCGGAGGCAAACGATGGAACTTTGGGGCCCACGAGGTCGTTGATCGAACTTGCTCACTCAGCATCCGTGGTTTCCTTGGAATTCTCAGTGGTAAAGTCGACCGTAGCAACGGAAAAGGCGTGATTGCAATCGCACACGGAGACCCTTCTCTCTACCCTAGCTTTTCTACCGATCCAGCTGCAGTTGAAGCCGTCTGTAACACTGTGAGATCAGCCAAATTCAACAACTATTCTACAACTTCTGGTCTTCCTGCTGCCAGAAAGTAACCTTATTTACTTCTTTTCTGTGAAATCATCGAATTCGTTTTGAATTTTCTTAGTAAAATCTGAGAAATTGAAATGGGTTGCTGCTTAATGTGACTTACATCATCTAAAGTTTCGATCTTTAATATGTTTCTCCATATGTTGTGATTAGGGTTTCTGTGATTTTCAATCTGTTTTCTCATGTATCTGCTAAATTAGCTTGAACATTGAGATTTTACTTGTTTCTTTGTTAATTTTGAATAGGGCTGTTGCAGAGTACCTATCTCGTGATCTCTCTTACCAGATATCTCCCAATGATGTTCATCTCACAGCTGGTTGTTTGCAAGCTATTGATATCTTGATATCCACATTCGCTGTCCCTGGTGCCAATATTCTGCTTCCGAGGCCTACTTATCCTTTGTATGATTCTCGAGCGTCTTTCAATCAGTTAGAGGTCCGATATTTTGACCTCCTACCAGATCAAGATTGGGAGGTTAATCTTGACGCTGTTGAAGCTCTTGCAGATGAAAAAACAATGGCTATAGTCATTGTAAACCCTTGTAATCCATGTGGAAACGTTTTATCTCGTCAACATCTTCAAAAGGTCACTTTTCTTTTTATTGGTTTTGCCTCTAATTGAATTGGATTTTTAGCTGCAAATCATCCAAAGGTTGATCTTTTAGGTTATTAGTTAGCCAATTTGATTGAGTTTGGAACTGAATCTGTTGCTGTCTCTTGTTTATTTGATGGATAAAGATTGCAGAGACTGCTAGCAAGCTTGGAATAATGGTGGTTGCAGATGAAGTTTATGACCATTTTGCCTTTGGGAGTAAACCATTTGTATCCATGGCTGAGTTTGCAGAGATAGCGCCTGTGATTGTGTTAGGAGCCATATCAAAAAGATGGTTCGTTCCTGGCTGGAGACTTGGTTGGATGGTCACACTCGATCCTCATAACATCATGCAAGATTCCGGGGTTGTTGCTTTAGATTCATTACTAACACTTATCCAATTACTCTCTTCTTCTCAAGAATGAGTCACTGATCTGTTCTTGGTTCTTTATCTATTATAGTTTATTCAAAGCCTCATCAATGTCTTCAACATGTCAACAGATGCCGTAACATTCATTCAGGTATGTTGATGAATCAATCATATTGTGCAAATCATTACCAGAAACTGCGATTAAAACCATATCGATTTTCTTGCAGGGTGCACTTCCAGATATCATTGGCAACACAAAAGAAGAGTTCTTCTCATCAAAACTTGAAACAGTGAGAATATGTGCAGAGACTTGTTACGAAGAAATTCAGAAGATTCCTTCCATCACATGTCCCTGCAAGCCAGAGGGCTCAATGTTCACAATGGTAATGATGATTTCGAGTTCTGCAATCAAGAACCTCAAGCTCAAAGTTTAACCTTTTTGTGTGTTTGAAAACAGGTGAAGCTAAACCTTGAGTTACTTGAAGATATCAATGATGATGTTGACTTCTGCTGCAAATTGGCTGAAGAGGAATCCGTTATTATCCTACCAGGTAACTCATATATACTCTTCTTAACCTCTCTTGGAAGTTGTTAATCACTTGCAACCATTGTTTGCAGGACAAGCTCTTGGGCTCAAGAACTGGCTACGCATTACCTTTGCAGCTGAGCTTGATTCCTTGAAAGAAGCATTTTCCAGGCTAAACAACTTTACTCAGAGACACTCCAAGAACCAAGAAGCAGCCATGAGCCCATGACCATGACAGTCTCTCTCATTGCCCAAAGCAAATTAGGTTTTGCTGAGGCTTATTACATACCAAGAACACTGCTTATAGCTTTTTAATAAAAGACAACAATTTGACTTGCTACTTCCAAATCTTGGCTGCTTAATTCATCTATAGCTATCATACTTTCGATTGAGAATCTTGTTCATAGCTGATCAGAGTCTTCAAATTCGGAGCTCAAAGATCACTATTTGATGCTAGAAGAAGGCATCAGTCCACTAGAGACGTTAAAACGGTTTTTTTTTTTAATCTGCCATGGCCCAGCCCGCCAAAAATGTGGCCCACCTAAAAACTTAGCCCGCTAATAAAATAAAATAAATGAGTATTACCGTTTCGACCGTTGGAAGATTCTCTCGTACAGACACCGTTAAAATAGACGGTGTCACGCTGCTGCCGTCAATATTTAAAAGAGAAGCCAACGGCTATCTCATCCACTGTCTCGGGACTTCATTTGTGAAGAAAGCAAATACATTTTTGGTCGATTAGGGAGATTTCCATTTCCGAAACCCTAATTTTTCTGTCAATTCTTTGTTTTTCTTGATTCAAATACCTGATTTGAGATTTCATTTCGAATCCATTGTGATGAACTCTACGCCTCCTTATCTCCGATCGAATCCTAAATCAGCTTCCCGTCTAGGTCGCGTCAACAATTCACTCAACGAGATGAACCAAGAATCTCCCAATCGCTCTCTCGAATTGATTCTATCACCTTCAAAGAGCAACGATACTCTGCACCCATCACCAGTCTCACACAGATCTTCGTCTTCTCCTGTTCCCCTTCGCGAATTTCTCCTTCTTTCTCCCTCTCCGCTTCGAAAATCAAGAACTCGTTTAGCCGATAGACTCGAAATGGCTTCAGAGGATGCTGCAGATCTAGCTGCGGTGGTGCGCAAGCGAGGCAAATCAAAGGGAGGGCAAAAGGGTCTTGTGACTTGTGCCTCGCCTAGAAATCCCCGGAAATCAAGGCGAATATCGGAAGCTGTGGAGGCGAAGGAGGATAAGGAACCAAATATTGTGATGGAAGAAATGGCGAAGCCAAGAAAGCGGAAGACAAATGGTCGGCCTAAGAAGGAAAAGCAAAGCTCGGCTGCTTTGTTACCTTCTCCTTGCTCATCGTCAGATCTTCCAAGTACACTATCTTAACTATTCTCAGCTTTCTTATCATCTCCTGTAATTCGCTATTGATTGTGATCTTATGGTTTCGTGACCAGATGAAGATGTATGCCAAAGCGATTTGAATCGTATGGGAGAGATCATCAGTGATTTGGTGATGTGGAGAGATGTTGCCAAATCAACCCTCTGGTTTGGTTTGGGATGTTTGTGTTTCTTATCTTCTTGCTTTTCCAAAGGAGTCAACTTTAGGTACATACATAGTTCCTCTAGCCTCAATTAGATGATCACATTCATGAGTAAAACCCATCTGAAGTCATTAAATTTTTGTGTTCTGAAGCGTTTTCTCGGCGGTTTCCAATCTCGGACTCCTACTGCTTTGTGTGTCATTCTTGTCAAACACTCTTTGCCAAAGGTACAACACCACTTTTACAGCTTATTTGGCCTTCCCTGTAAGCTAGCAGTTTAACCAATCAGTGTGTTCTCTTTAGGAAAAATGAAGAGACGAGGAGAGAGTTTCATGTAAGTGAAGATGATGTTTTACGCTTAGCCAGACGAGTTCTTCCTGCAACTAACTTTGCGATTTCAAAGACCAGTGAGCTTTTCTCAGGAGAACCATCAATGACACTCAAGGTAGAGAAATACATATGCCTCTTTACTAACCTGTCTATGGTTTACTTGGTTGTTTACTTAGCCTTTTCCTCTGATGGTTTATCAATAGGTGATACCATTTCTGATTATTGGAGCTGAGTACGGTCATCTCATAACACTATGGAGATTATGCGCATGTGGTATGAAACTTGGAACACAAACTCAAGAAACATATGATGTACATGTACTGAACCCTTTTGTCTTCTTGACAATCTGATGATATCTGTGTATGTCACCAAAACAGGTTTCTTCCTCAGCTTCACCATTCCTAAGCTGTATTCATGTTACACCGATCAGATTAGTCAGAAAGGTACACAAATCGAATTGCTCCCATTCACATATAGTCTGCATTTTCAGCTGTGTAATAGCAAGACAAATAACAGACATGATCTTAGGATACTACTAAGTAGTTACTCTACTATACTAAGCGCTTGTAAGTCTTTTAACAGCTCCATCTTGAATTTGATTTGAGTTTGATCTGTGCAGTTGAAAGAGTGAAAAGGAGAGTGTGTGAAGCATGGGGAGGCTGCTCACATAAGAAGATTGTGGCAGGCTCTGCAGTGACAGCATTCTGGAACTTGACAAGCTTGAGAACACGAGTTTTCGCAGGTGAATCATCCAACCAAAACGGAACCCCATTGCTGATACTGAGTTCATCATATTAAGTAGTTAACAGAATATTGTTTTTCTTGTTTCATTTTGCAGTGTTTATCATCCTGGTAATAGTTCGGTACAGGAGACAGAATCTGCAGCTAAACCCAGATGAAATCGAGACTGCAGAGACCGAGAAGCAACAAGAAGAAACACAGACAGAGGAAGACAAACCGAAGGAGCCACCGGAAGAGAAACAAGAGCAGCCACTGGAAGAGAACGCATTGGTGGTGTATGCAGAAACTGAAGTATCAAAGAAGTTGTAGAGTGTTTTGTCTCTGTACTCTATGTAGAACCTTCACGATTAGATTCAAACAGAGTTATGATCTGTGTAGCTGAGAGTTTGTTTATTATAGAGATCCATAACTTTCATTTGGAGAACTGAAAACAAATAAGATCCGCCATTGTATGTTACAACATTGTTCATGCCTAAACAAACTCTCCGAAACCTTCTCTCTGAATTGCATGTTGTGGTAGTAATCATCATCATAAGTCGTCTTTGCAAGCTGATAAAGTGTAGAATGATACATCAGTTACTTGTTCAATCATACAATATGTCTTAATAGGCTAAAGACAAATACAATACTCTTCAAGAAACACAAAAAATTAGGCAAAATTGGCATCTCCAGCACAGATCAAGAGGGTTATGTTTCCTAATTTTTCCAGAAAAAGGTAGAGTTTTTGTACATAAACTGTGGCTTCAGTGATCCTCTGGCTAACTCATCACACATCATCAATGCAAGCTGAGGGAGTATAAGACCAATCAGTAAAGATTTTTTCAAATTCTCTAAGAATGACTTCAGATGCAATAAGGCCATCACGAAAAGAGCACACACGTTGTTTACAATTAAGCAGATATGCAAAATCTGGTTTGAAACAAGTGTAAGATCAAACATTGATCGTATATATATAAGCCTATAATCTGTAACCCATCCTATTTATTTGAAGAGGTTCATATACTGTTATTTGCAGAAAACCCACATCTTGGCTTCTTTGTCCCATCTACTCTTCTTTCAGCCTACAACATCGAAAAACTAGACCAATTGAGCTGCCATCTGTTTTGCGGGTAAGCAAAGAACAATTGATCCAGTTTTCCGCTGATTGCAACTAAAAAACAGGTCACACTAAACTAATAGAGTATCTAAAACTGCAAATCTACTTATGCTCTCACAACAAGACTAGCTCACAACAAGAGATCAGAAGAAAAGGAGAATTCTCAACATCCAAGAGAGAAACAATTTGTCAAAAGACATATACAATCAAACAAAACAATATCTTACTCACTTAGTGAAGATTGGCCCTGAATCAAGCACCAAATAATAAAATAAAGAAGAAAGTGAAAGTACCATCAGAGAGCCAGCCATAGCTTTGTCCAGAGATAGAAAGCTTTGATGTCATTAACGCTGTAGCTGTGGCAGTGTGGTATGGTAACATTGACTCCACACAGAAGCTCAATTCCACAGGATTCCTTCATCAAATCAAAGTAACAAATAAGTACAATGATACATTCTAATTGAAATCCTTAGCAAACTGTAAGATTTTCATTCATTTTCACATTTTTTTATTCCATCACTCGATCTGGAAATATGAACTACGTCAAATATATAGATAAAGTTGCACTGTTCCACAAAATTATTTCCGAAACTAGGTCGAATTATAGAATTTTCGGAGTTCCAATTAGCGAACAGATATACATGGAATTCATAGTTCAAAATATACTAATGTGTTAATAGCTGTCTTCTGATACGATGAGAAGTTTGGAAATGTAATTCATAGAAATGTGACCAATAAGGAGATCAAGTAAGCCAAATGGATATATACATATGGGCTCTTCATACTAACCGGAGAGGGGATAGTAATGAACTTCTTTTGGCGGTGGCGCGAAACATCGGCGGAACGGATTTCGCTTGAGAGGCGAAACGAGAGGTGGAAGCAGCGACACTCCGAGACGATGCCGCTCGAAACATTGATCTAGCCCCGAAGGCTGCGGCGGAGGCGGCCATGGAAAGAAGACAGTAAAGTGAAAGAGTGAATTAATGGCTCCGATGAGTCCGGAGATATTAACAAAACCCTATGGCCTAAAGGCTAAAGCTATGGCGTTAAGGGCTGTTTGGATGAAGATATTAACACACACGCGCAGTCGTTATGTTACTTAGAACTATTTTTACATTTTGGATCCTTTATTTGAATGGCTCGTTTAAAAACTTAATGGGCCTTTCCTTACTTTAACATTTTCAAGTTGCTATAGTTTTATGGGCCTAACGGCCAATGTGACCTTTTCACACGTGTGTATATATATATATATATATATCTTACCGGGTCATTTTTTTATTCTAAGCTTTTTTTTTGTCACATTCTAAGCTATATATTTGTTTCCGCAAAATATATAACTTAGATTACTAATTATTAAATATAAGTTTAATAAAACCTCTAAACTGAATAGCTTTTAAAGAAAAAAAAATAAATGTTTTCCAAAAACATTTGTTAAGTATAACTGTTGATTAGCGTAATTTTAATTTCTACTACTTATGTTTATGTTATATGAAATTATAGACTAATGTCTATTCACAGTTTGTCTAGTAGTTGACCAAATTATTAGTGATTTTACTTAGATTATAATTCTGTAAAACCAATGAAAAATTACTGTATCATTTAACTTTTTCAAAAAACCTATTATATTCGATCATCGGGTCATTTTTTTAAATAATATTCTAAGAAAAAATTGCATATGTAAATTGTATCTATAACCAAATCGATCAAATATAAATCAATAAATAACACAAAAATAAAATAAAGTAAAATAAATAGACAAAAAGAAGTAGTGAATTAATTAATTTAATAAAATAAATGATAAATAAATTAATTAATCAATTATTTAATCTATATAAAATTAGATAAACGAAATATTAAATTAATAATTTAATTCCAAAAAAATTAAGAATATAAATACAAATAGATAATATATATACAGTTATATTATACAAAAAAAACTAAATTTTGATCATAAATTGATAAAAAAAAAATAGATTTTAAACCTTTGGATTTGATAGATATAACACATTGTATGTTTTGTTCTTTGTATCGTAGCCTTTACTCCAAAGAATGGATCATTATATCAAAATCAAATTTTTTAGATATAACAATCATTGTTAATCCTTAGATCTTAACTTGTAGATTAATAAATGATAGTGTAAGAATGGTTGAATTAGCAAACAATACAAATCTTATTGTTTGCTATGACTAAAAAACCATTTTTCATGTTTTTACATAATATATGATATTTGTTATGATTTTGTATTCAACGTTAGACTTGTAGGACTATAACAAATATTATTCGTGCAAAATGTGTACAGTGGTGTATAATAGATATTGTTACTATTTTTTTTACATTAAACCTACAAATTCATAAGTTATTATTTAATGTGACATTATAATTAAAAAAAACTTAACAACATTATATAATTATATATATCGATTGCATTAGAAGACAAATATATAATGCACATGAATGTAGATCAAATCTTTAAAACTCGTGTAAAAGAAATGAATTATTTAATTAATTTATGTTGAAACTATAGATATTTCTAAACTACAACTCAAACTAAGAGGTATTTATGTTCGTGTGAACCTTAAGCATTTAGATATGATTTACTTTTCTTCTCGTTTGCTCAACATGACGAAATCTGATGGAGTTTCGATTACTTATAAAGTTTAGAGTTTAGGGATCTTGTTTGTTGAAAATGGTGAAATCTGATCAAATTTTGGTTACTTATTTATCTCTATTTATTAAATTAGTATATTTCATTATATATTTATAAATAAATTATAATTTTAGTACATAACTAAAAGAGATATCGATATAAT
>KE152562.1:113615-125743 GCA_000411095.1 Aethionema arabicum | reverse complement strand
CGATATAAGATTTATTTTTTAAATAAATTTTGATATAAAATAATTTTTAAAATTTATATAAATTTGTAAAACAAATGATGATATCGATATAACATATTTTTAAAAATAATTAAATTATACTCCCTCTGTTCATAATTATAAGATGTTTTAGGTTTAAGCACACAAATTAAGAAATTTTGTAAAATGTCTATTATATCATTTTCAATAAATATAGTAATTATAATTGAAATCTTTATTAGTAAATTTTATTTTAATAATAGAAGGGTAAATACGTCAAATTATATCAAAATTAGTATTGGAAAATGAAAACATTTTATATTTTCAAACAAAAAAAAATTTCTAAAACATCATATATTTATGAACAGAGGGAGTAATATTTTTTTCACATGACACATGGTAGCTCCACCTCGAAAAAAATTATTTTATTAAGTGTAAATGAACCAAAAGTTAATCTAAACCAAAAACTTTATATCATTGATTTAACATAACCAATCGTGATATTTTAAATTTTTAACTATTTTTATTTGGTAAATATTTTTTATCACTATCAAAATAGGTTTTTAAACCTTAAATTTGATAACTAAGATTTTTAAATTATAAATCTTTTATGACTAAGTTGTTAAAATAAAAATTAAATCTTAAACACAAAATTAAACTCTAGTCTTAAAATTAAAACAAAACATATAATTTAAATTTGGATTAATTAGATCATAATTTCAAACTTAAATTCAAGATTCCAATTTAAAAACTCAGTTATTAAATTCTTGAATTTTGGTTTATAATAAACGAAAGGAGGGACCAGACCATACAAGATAAAGAGAGTGGTCACAATTAATTGAAGAAAGGAGAGGTCGTCTCCTTGGATTTTACGTTGCTTCCATGCAACGTGGTCCTCTTTATTATTATTATTATTATAAAAATATTTAATTATAT
Organism: Aethionema arabicum; assembly: GCA_000411095.1. Taxonomy (NCBI): domain Eukaryota; kingdom Viridiplantae; phylum Streptophyta; class Magnoliopsida; order Brassicales; family Brassicaceae; genus Aethionema; species Aethionema arabicum. The sequence continues at coordinate 124,810 of KE152562.1, read as the reverse complement.
GCATGTAACAACTATTTTAATATATAACTTAAAACATCAAAGATTTATTTAGGAAAAAAGAAACATATTACATGAATAAAAAAGTTTATTCAGTACCCTAAATTCTAAAAAGGGTATTTATTAGTAGTTACAATTTACAACGTACGATAATTAAAAAAAAAACTCTCGAGACTCAACAAGGGTCACAAAAGATTAAAAAAAAATCAACCCTTGCAAAAAAAAAAAAGAGAATACAACAATAATGTTGTAATTAATGTCGTCGAATTGTTTTGTTTCAGATGACCTCCGCCGTGGTTGGAGGGACTTCTGAGACACCGTGACGGTGTAACTCGGCCATGACGCCGTCAACAGCCGGTGGCTTTAACCCCAAGGGAAGTGGTAACCATGGTCTTGTTAATACCTCACCTATCGCTGCATCTACACTCTCCTTTGACTACACCATTAAGATTCCATGTAACCCACAACATTACAAATACAACAAACGCAAAACGCCAAACTCTAACCGCGTTATAGGAGAATAAACGTTTTTGCTTTTTTTTACAAAAAAAAAAAATTACAAAATCCAAAGAGAACAATTTTAAATTATAAGAAATTAAAATTTGGGTGGTTTTAACAAAGAAATTTGTTTTAAATTATAAGAAATTTTAGAATGTTAATGTGTAAAAAACTATATATACTTTATTTAATTATTATACTATTTTAATCATGGAGAATTAGTTAAATACACTTTAGAAGATGTATTTTAGGTATATACACATTTGTAGTTTATTTTTTTTGTTTTATACTCTTGCTTATAACATCTTATAACATCGTATAACATCTTATATTAGTAAATAATAAGTATAATATCTCATAAATTTTGTTATAAGAAAGTATATGATACCTTATAACATCTTATAACACAATTGGATGTATAAAACAAAAATAGATTGTGTGAAAGTATAATTCACACAAATTCTCTTTAATCATCATATATATTAAAAACTAGGGAGAATTAGTTATATACACTTTAGAAGAGGTGTTTTAGGTATATACACATTTATAGCTTATTTTTTTTGTTTTTTACACTCGTTTATAACATCTTATATTGTTAAATAGAAAGTATAATATCTCATAAATTTTGTTATAATAAGTTATATGATACCTTATCACACAATTGAGTGTATAAAAGAAAAATATGGTGTGTGAAATTAAAATATAATTCACACAAATTCTCTAAAAACTAAAATTGTTTTTGTTATTTCAAATATTGTATCAAGTGTGCATTCATTATATTAAAAAACGGTGAGTTATCTAATAAGTTGGAGAATAAGTATTTTTGCATTTTTCAAATTGTAATTAAACAAATTTCACATTTTTGTTATTTCATAATATATATTACTTATCAAAACCTTATTTATAATAAATTCTTACCGGATGTAAGTCAACCGGAGGAGGAGGACGAGGGGCAGCTTGTCCGGCGACGGCAGCACAAACGCCATTAGGTGCTTTATACATTGCATGATGTGGGATTCCGGCAACCGGCGGCGTTCTAAACCTCTATATATAATTAATTAGCAACATAATAAAAAAATTAATTTTTATAAGAAAAACACACATAAGCAATTAAACACACATTAATATATCAAAACGGTGTATGTGCTATATGCAACTAACAGTAGAAGAGCGTTGTTAATTTACCGTAGCTACGGTAGGCAAATACGGCGTCGTCCCGGTATGAACCTACATCAATGCAAAGAATATGTCAACATATATTTATTTTTTCAATAATAATCTTTTTTTGATAAATAATTCTATGTGATATATATATAATAAAATAGTCACATAGAATTATTTATCAAAAAAAAGATTATTATTGAAAAAAAAAATATAATAAAATAGTATAATTATATGTTACCATAAAATTGTTAAATTCAATGAATATGCATGTTTAATCGAAAAAAAAGTAAAGTTTTTCTATGTGCGGGAGCTTACTTGGTGCCAGCAGGGAGGATCGGAGATCCAAAACGGCGGAGTAGCAACGGCGTTAGAAGGAGGAGGTAAGTGTTTAGGCCATAAATGAGGCATGAGTGATTGATCAACGGTGGGATGTCCCCACACGTGTAAAGGTCTAAAATGAGGATGGTGGATGACACGTGGCAGCGGCGGCGGAGGAGGAGGAGGAGGAAAGCCAATGGTGGGTGCAAGCCAAGAATTCTTCCGACAAGTGTCACCTGCAGCTCCGGTGTAAATATGTCGTTTCCGTGTCCAATTAGCCGCTTCTGCTTCACGAGCCAGTAAATGTTTCCGGTGAGACCTATACTTCTACAATTCAAAAATATAAAACAATTAATTAATTGTCATAATTTAATGTACATGATTTAATTAATATTAAAAATTATGTAATTAATATACTTGGAGGTGGCTAGCGACGTTGTGACGAGTGAGAGAGTGAATGCCCATAAGGTCAAGAATTCGAGAAGGAACAGCTTTCTCCACTCCAAGCTGCTCCACTGCTTCCACAAATCTTCTGTGTAACTCTGCCGTCCAATCCACCTGAATGACCACATCTCCCAATAACATAACAACCTTATTATATACTATTTATTTCATTTTTTTCATATATATATATATATATATATATATTAATTTCATCACCCTTAATTTAATTCCTTTTTCAACTATTTATTAGTAATCATATATATAATCATCATGTTTAATCCCAAATAAATATTGTATAAAAAAGACATATCATGGAAGAAATAAATTCATTTATGAAAACATTATTTCCGTTTCCAAATATGACGAATTTTAGGCAAGTTTTTTTTTTCAAATCATAAAAAGTTTTACGATTTCAATTCATAAAATATCATTGTTAGACAATAATACCCCTACTTTATTTTTTATTCTTATAATTATTACTTAAAAAAAAATTAAGGTTATTTTGGCATTTTCAACAATTTTTATTACTATGTAAACATCTTATATTAACAAATGGAAATAAGTATTATTTATTATAAGTTTTTTTTGAAGATTTTAGGAATAGCTAATGGAATCTACTTGGAATAATTAAGTGTACAAGTAATTTATAATATAAATTAATTAATTAATTAATTAATGATAGATTTAGGGTTTAAGAGTAGGTAATTAATTATACCTTCACTTTTCGCTTCCCTTCATTGCTACTCCGATTGTTCTTGGACGACGGAAATTTCCTCTTCCGGTCACCGTTACCGTTACCGTTACAAGTCACCGTCTCATAATCGTCATCTCTTTTACTCACCACTTCTTCACTTTTGTTGACCGAATCACTCAACGACTTATTAATCTCATCTTGATTAAAATCTACCGTTTTCTCCGACGTAACGGTCGAGGAAGGGTTCAAATGATCGGAGAAGTAATCGAGGGATGATAAGATTTGAGGGTCAATTTCAAGATCAGGAAGTAAATCTCCTGTTCCATTGAATAAATCGTCGAAATCGATGCTGTCGAGTAGATCGAATTCATCTGATGAATTCGTTGTGAAAAAATCATCGTTGTATCCCTCTCCTCTTTCTCCGTTTCTTGATTCATCTCTTCTCGCCGGAGACAAAGCTAACATCAATTCACACTTGTTCAAAAAAAAAAAGGACTCTTGAAGAAAAAGAGGGAGAGAAATATCTATATAATATATATACTTATTATATATTATACTACATGTTAGTAAATTATATAAGAGAAGGGAGACATGTTTGATATAAGTAAAAGAAAAAATAAAAGAAAATGAAAAATAAAATAAAATAAAATAAAAAATATATATGTTTTTGAACTTTTAAATTAAACAATTTATTTTACTCAAAAGAAAACTTTGAATCGAAACAAACAAGAAAACTTAGAAAAGTAATGAAGGGTTTTTATTTGTAGGTGTAGTTTAATTTAATCTTATATGTATTATAATAAATTGAACTTTGAAATGAAAAAAATTATTTTACTCAATAGAAAACTTTGAATTGAAACAAACAAGAAAAGTAATGAAGGGGTTTCTACCTTCTATTTGTAGTTGTAGTTTAGTTTAATGTTTAATATATAAATAAAATTTATATATAATATGCCAAGTTTTTAAACTATATATATGTTTATTATTTTGTAAGCAATTTTTTGGTCATTTTGAAAAGGAAATTCAAATCAAAATTTATTATTTAAACACACAAAAAGAAGAAATTTAATGAGACGCTACTATTTGTATTTTATTGTCTTTTACATTAATAGATTATTTACTTTGTTTTTTTTTAATTAATATTAAATAATGTTTCTTTTAAAGAAATGGATTAGATATGAAATAGTAGAGACATTAATGGGTATGAAGTAAGAACCACAACTTTGAGGTTCAATATTTTAATGTCGCATTTGTCTCTTTACCATTTTTGGTCTTTTTGTCTTAGTTTTGTCACACCAACATTGATCCACCCAACATTTAAAATAAACAAATAAATAAATATCATATATATGTATATAGTTGAATTTCACTAAGTAAAATCAGTGCACATGTCAGAAAGAAAATTACAAAAAAAAAAAGTTACATTTTTTAGACATTTTTCAGGATTAAATCGAAAATTCTTGATAGTAATTTACCTAAATACCCTTTTGTACTCGAGGGGATTGTTGAGTTCGTGAAAAGATGCGATTATAAGAAAAAGGACAGAATTGTCTTTTACCTATTAAGTGGACATGCACGACGTGAGATGAGATGGGTCCCTTCACCCTTGGGACTGAACAATTATTGCAGTTGCTCGTTGCCACGTCACATACATTAATATAATATATATATATATAATAAATACATTTAATATCAAATCATATCTGAATATAATATATGTAAATGTAACTATATATGTAAATGTAAGTATAATTCGTGTATAATGTAGATGTATGTATATAAACAAAAAAATGTTATGGTTTATAGAGATGTAAGATGATGTTTAGGGCCACAAGCACATGTGAGATGATGGTGACAATGGATATGATATGATATCATGTGTATGTATCCATTAATAATTCATATGTAACTTTCGTTAAACCCTTCTCCTCTCACTTCACTCTGCTTCCATTATGATGCCATCAATCATCATCGTATTTAATATATACCTTTGAATTTTAAATATTTAATTACTTAGACTAATTTATCATCAATATTAGTTATAGATTCGATTTTATCCACAATGCGGTCATAAAAAAATATACAAAACATATTTAGCAATTATCTAGTTTAGTTATAATTTGTAATTATCAAATGTAATCATCATTAATGGAGTCATTTTTAGTGATAAAGTCGGTTCTTATGACAATGTAATAATTCTAAAATTTTGGCAAAAATATTTGAAAATTAGAAAAAGTCACAAGACGGTGTAACCAAGTAGAGTAAACTTTAATAATAGCTGGTTTATTTGTATCGTTCCACTGAAATTTTGTCACTATTATAATTAAATAATATTTTTTTATTCAATGAGGCTTTTATTTATTTATTTTTGACTCTTTAAATAACAAATGGAAAATATTTTTATTTGTGTTAAAAAATAATAAAAAATGAAAAATCTATTTTGTTGTGGATGAGCTTGTGGTGAGCATGGTTTTGTCTTGTTTTCAAACTAGTTGGGACCGTGGGAAAGCTACAATTTCAAATTTATTTATACTATTTTTTATATTATATTTATAGTAATCTACATTTTTGTGCTCTAAATTATAAAAACAAAAAGACCACAGTACAATATATTTGAAACATTCTTACATTATTTAAATATATAAAATAAGCTTATTTTTGTAACAAATATTTTCCTTTTTTTAATTTTTTTTTTCAAAAATATTTTCCATTTGTTATTTAAATTACTTTACATATTTTTGGTATTTTAAATGTTAATAATTATATTATCTTTTGAAATAAAATAATATGCATAGGCTTAAAGTGGGCTGAATGTCATAAAAGCCCAAACCATTTTATTTACCCAAGATCGAATTTAAATATTAAAAGGACTTAATTTGAACGTTGACCAGATCAAGCATAAATTCGTTGACTACTCGTTTTTTAGTTTTTAGTTTTTGCACACGAAGGTTCGCAAATACAACTGCAAGGCTATTTTAGTAATTTTCAAATGCCGGCGGCGTGGCTACATACAGCGGTTACGAACTAATTTAACAAAAAAAAAAAAAAACCACTTTCGTTTTTAAATAAAAGACTTGTTAAACTTTCTCTTTGCTTTTTATAGAAAAGATCAAAACTTTGATTAGTTTCTACACAACTTTGAAGAACATTTAAAAGGTTTTTAGAGAGAGAAAGAGAGAGAGAGGAGAGAGAAATGGGAGAATGTAGGCCTTTGGGATTCTTAATTGGTTTACCATTTGCTTTGGTTGCTCTTGTCTTGGCTCTTCTTGGTGCTATTATTTGGATCATAGGGTAACTTTTCTTTTTTTTTAAAAAAAATTTTGATTTCATTTTTCCGTATTTTTGTATGTAATTAATTATTCATTTTTAAATCTAATTTCCATCAAAATTTTGAAAAAATAAAAGTTCTTATACATCTAAAGATAAAAGTCTACATCGATCTAAGTATTTAATATCATCGTTTTAAAAATTGTTAATAGTAGACGTTTTTAATGAATAGACATGGTTGAAAAAAAAATGATTGAGATCCTATTATTTTATCACCAGTTATGTTAAAATTATTGATTTTTTTTTTCATTTTTCTTAGTAAGAAAGGGATTAAAAGAAGTTAATTAATCAAACTATATTGTTGACAAAAAAAACTATTTTTATTTTCTCTTGGTAATAGGATGAATAAAACTGAACTGATTTTCCGTTTTTTTTACTTTTCCCATACTATTTTTAATATTATGTAGCTTAGTTTATAAATGCATGATTACAGTAAAGATGAATTACCTGAAAAACCATTATAAAGTCAATTTAAGATTTCTTAAAAAAATACATAAATAATCATATAGCTTTGAGACTTCATAGATCTACCTCGTTCATATATATGTATTTTTTCTTATAAAATAATGCGAAAAAAGATTAATAAAATATATTAAAAAATGCAGGTCAATATTGAGTTGTTTGTGCCCATGTTGCTTTTGTTTTGCTGCGTTGGCAAATTTCGCTGTAGATCTCATCCAACTTCCGGTCAAAGTCATCCGTTGGTTTACCCAATCCATTCCTTGTTAATTTATTATTGTTTTTTAATGTAATTTTTATTTACTCTCTTATTTGGTTAACTACTGGTTTATCCTATAAACCGTTTATGTAATAGTATAATTTAGAATGTATCAAATTGGTCATACTAATAGTATTTGTTTTAGGGAAAATGGTAAATTAAACCACAAACTTTGTCGATTTGGTGAAAAAAACCATCAACTTTTAAAATGGATTTTTAAATCCAAAACTTTGATAATTGAGTGTTTTAAACTCCGAACTCTAATAATCAAGTTTTTTAAAACTAAAAACTCAAATTTAAACTTGAAATTATAGTTTAATTAACCCAAATTTGAAATATATTTTTTTTAAAGTTTAAAACTATGGTTTAATTTTATATTCAAAGTTTAATTTTAATTTTAAAAATCTCGTAGGGTTTAAAAAACCCGGTTTTCAAAGTTCATGGTCTAAAAAACTATTTTTAAAGTTGAAGAGTTTTTTCACCAAATCGACAAAGTTGGTGGTTTGTTTTACCGTATTCCCTTTGTTTTATAAGTTAATCCAAATATTAATGATTCTGTGTGTTCATGGATTGAAAAGCCCATTTTAAGCCCATACTATTATAAATGGATTTTGACGTTACAAACTCAACAGTGATACGGGCTAGAGTTACAGCTACATTTGTTATCTTATATCACGGTCATAACAATATGTCGAAAAAAGAGGGCTGTGATTTAACATATGTCACCGCCCCGTCACCCGGAAAACGGAGTGATAACCGCGCGCGCGAGAGAGTTGCATTGATTTCTGGAACGTTCTACAGAATTCTCCAAACCCTGAGAACAAACATGTCGCAGTTTTAAAGACGACACCTCTCTCTCCTCTATCTTCAATCCTTATATCCCAATTCGAACGGCCCAAACAAGGAAGAAGAAACTTAGATTCAAAGGAATCTTCGTCTGATTCATCTCATTTGAGATTGTAATCGAATTTAAGCAAAGTGAAGAAGCGAAAGAGAGGAGAAGAAGAACGTGAGATGGGAGTAGATTATTACAAAATCCTCCAGGTTGATCGAAGCGCCAGCGACGATGACCTCAAGAAAGCTTATAGAAAACTTGCTATGAAATGGCATCCTGATAAAAACCCCACCAACAAAAAGGACGCTGAAGCTAAGTTCAAGCAGATCTCTGAAGCTTATGAGGTATATACTGATTAACGTTTTTTTTGTATTGTATCGGAACAATTTGTGATTGAATTCGAACCCGAGATACAATTAGAAGCAGAACGTGTTGTAGAACATCGTTTTGCCCTTCTTTGGGATACAAGTAGCTTGTTTTTTTTATACACATTTCTCCTCTGGTAGACCTAATTTGATGCTGCAATTTGATGTTAGAAGCATGTCAGGCGTTTTCTGCTTTGTGGTTTTGAGTGATTTGTCTCCTATGGTTATCTGCTAGGGATTTATACTTTGTATGGAGGCGTTAAATCTAATTCTGGTGTTGGCTTTCTTGATGCTTTTAGGTTCTTAGCGATCCTCAGAAGAGAGCTGTATACGATCAATATGGAGAGGAAGGATTGAAAGGGAATGTGCCACCTCCAGATCCTGGTGGAGCTACCTACTTCTCCTCTGGGGATGGTCCAACATCTTTCCGGTTCAATCCTAGAAGCGCAGATGATATATTCGCTGAGTTTTTTGGATTCTCTAGTCCATTTGGTGGTGGTGGAAGAGGTACAAGATTCTCTAGTAGCATGTTTGGTGATGATATGTTTGCTTCTTTCGGTGAAGGAGGTGGCGGTGGTGGTGTTGGTGGAGGAATGCATCACGGTGGGGCCAGGAAAGCAGCTCCTATTGAGAATAGGTTACCTTGCAGCCTTGAAGATCTTTACAAGGGAACCACCAAAAAGATGAAGATCTCCAGAGATATTGCTGATGTCAGCGGGTAAGTCATGATTAATGATCAAACTTTAGACACCTTATTAGTTTAAGACTAACACTTTCTTCTGATTGTTTGGTTTCATGCCACTTAACGAAACCTTTTGTTTACTATGTATGTAGCAAGTTACACCTCGTTTCTTCTGCTACATCAGTTTTGTCTCAGGTTCGCAGTGTTGTCTATTAGCTTAGGATAGTGTTAGTAGGGTCTTTACTTAGAATCCTGAAGACACAACCTTGATCAGAGTTCCTAAGCTTGTTTAGTTGCAAAAATAAAATGTTTGGCCAGTTCAGGATGCTAGTTGTAACCCAGAATGAGACAGAACCCTGATCAGAGTTCACAATCTTGTTTTTGTTACTAAATTAGAATAGACTAACCAGCTTAGGATGAACACAAACCCTTGATCAGAGTTCTTAAGCTTGTGTATTTGTAAAACTAGTAAGTTTGACCAGTCTAGGATGTTATTTGGAATCTGGAGTGAACACAAACCCTTGATCAGAGTGTGAAACTAGAATATGCTGATCAGCTTAGGGTGTTATCCAGAGTCCAAAGTGGCCACAGAACTTTGATCAGAGTTCTTAAGCTTGTTTAGTTGCTATAATAGAAGAAACTGACCACTTTAGGGTGTTAATGAACAGAGGAGAATCTTGAATATAACTCCTTAGATTGTTTAGTTGCAAGAAACTAGCATGTAACTAATAAGTTGTTGTATGTTCTTTGTGTGAGAAGCAGTAAGACAATGCAAGTGGAAGAGATTCTAACGATTGATGTGAAACCTGGATGGAAGAAAGGCACAAAGATCACATTCCCAGAGAAAGGAAACGAGCAACCTGGAGTGATCCCAGCTGATCTTGTCTTCATCATTGACGAAAAGCCTCACTCAGTTTTCACCAGAGAAGGCAACGATCTTATAGTCACACAAAAGATCTCACTTGTTGAAGCCTTGACCGGCCACACCGTTAACCTCATGACTCTTGATGGCCGTAGACTAACCATCCCAATCTCTAATGTGATCCATCCAGAGTACGAGGAAGTGGTTCCAAAGGAAGGAATGCCGTTGCAGAAAGATCAGACAAAGAGAGGAAACTTAAGAATCAGATTCAACATTAAGTTCCCAACAAGGTTAACCTCAGAACAGAAGTCAGGAGTGAAGAAGCTTCTTGGTTGAAAAATTGAGTGATCAACACAAAATATGAAAACTTTCATATTTCTTTTGTTGTATATCCTAGAGGTTGTGGTGGGTTTATTATTAATTAAAACAAAGTTATAATATTTTGTTTACAATAATGCTTTACAAAGCACATATTAATGTGTATTTTTCATGATAATTTTGTATAAATGTTGATGAATTTTTTGAAATCTCTTGACCAAAACACACTTTTGTGCAATTATTAGTTTACTGGTTATACAGTAGTCACGTGAGGGGAAGGCACAGCATGTGCGTTTCATTAAATGACGTTTTTATCCCCCAATATGATTTTAAACTCTGACTACTGTAGTTAATGTTATTTGAATTCCGAGGGTAATAATGACAAAGTGTATTTCTTGTCCCGAGGCAGCATATATAGTAAGGAAGACTGATAGCTCAAGCAAAGCTTAGATTCTAGATAGCGATTTAACGGAGAAGACTGAAGAAAAAGCTTTGTTATGCTGTGTTAGAGCTAGAATGGACTCAGATTATTCACCGAGTCGACTCGTCCTGATTCTTCTCTTCGTTATTTGCTTCTTCACCGGCGTTTCATCGGCGACGAGGCATGGAGTCTTCTATACACGACACAGAGGACGATGCACACCACAGTAATCGAACTTTCTATCCCTGAAAGAGTCTTTTAAGCTCGAAATTCGAATCCGAGTTACCGACTCGGAACGGATCTAACTCGGTGTTGTGTGAAATTGTTGCAGGTATTGGAGTAGCCGTAGGGAAGCGTGGCCAAGGATGGTGCCAGAGAGATCAACGGTGGAGAAAACGTTTGGTGTAATGGTAGCTCAAAAACGGTGGAGATCTGATCTAACGCTGGTGGAATCGACGGCTAGGAATGACGAAGAAGGAAACGCTTACGGTGCGCTACTGAAGCAGGGGATTGCTGCTCTGGTTAACTCATATGCTCGAGAACGGTTTAGTT
>KE152562.1:94062-113454 GCA_000411095.1 Aethionema arabicum | reverse complement strand
TTTCTGAGCCGGCGGCTCGCCGGCAAGCCGTGGAATTCGCCGTCGCTAACGACGATTGTGATTAAACACCTCGAAAGCTAAAAGGAATATTATCACTTTCTCGTGTTTAAATTTTGTATTTAAGCTTTTGTCGTGTATCAAAACTCAACAGTCTCTGTCTGCTACAGAAGTTCTCTCTCTGTTATGATTAATGAGATTATAATGGGCCTGAATTGTTATATAATCGTTGGGCCTATATTTAAATGTATATGGGCCTTAAGGCCTATAAAAAGTAACGCTTACGGTTTTGTTTGGAAAGAAGCAATTATTATATCCTTTATCAGATCTGATTAATCTTCGACTTAATTTGGAATATAGTTATCCGTGTTACCAAACAGAGGAGTTTTCGACAGAAACCTCCGGAGGAAACACAGCGTCTAGGGCTTAAGGCAACCACTAAGATTCTGTTCTCCTCTTTTCCTCCTCTTTCTCAAGGAAAAAAAAAATTTCCTTTTTTTTTTCTTCTTCCTACCAATAAACAGAGATTGATTTTTTAGCTGTGTTTTAGAAATTCTTAGAGCGGCTAATAACGGACCCGTTTGTAGGGTTGCCGTGTTTGTGTTCTCAATTTTGTTTGATAATCAGTACGAGGATTTGTTCCAATGGCGAGTAGAAAGCTGGTTCGAGATTTAGTTATCGCAAAACAACCATTTTTTCAGCAATTGATGCACCAGCGGGTTCGTATGATTCCTTTTTTTTGCGAAATTTTTGTTTGTTCTAGTATTTGTGATTAGGAGATTTAATTGTTTTTTTTTGGTTTAGCGAGCAAGTTCGAGATTAGGGCTTATTTCGGCTAATAGATATGCAAATCATCGTCAATTCAGCATTTTAGGCGAGTTTTCGAAGAAAATTAAAGGGGAAGTTGATAGGTACACTTCTTTATTGACTTGCTTATTGTGATTTTGTGGCATCTGGAACTTATAACCATTGAAGAAAGTCATCTTCTTGTGTTTGGACTATGAAATTGTTTTGTTATTGTTTGGTGCAGTAATCCTGAATTTCAACGAACAGTGAAGGAGCTGCAGGAAAGAACGGAAGAGCTTAAAGGTGTAAAAGAGGACCTGAAAGTTAGGTAATTTATTGATCTATGGTGTGTACTTATAGTGTAGGTAGCAGGCTAAAGCATACATTGTATCCATAATGAAGCTCATAAATGAAATGATGAATGCAGAACGAAGCAAACGTCTGAGCAGCTCTACAAGAAAGTTGATGGTGCGTGGACAGAGGCTGAAGCTGTAGCAAAAAAGGTATGGCTACATCTGTCTTAATTTGTGGGTGTTTCTTGTTTGCCAAATGATTTGTCTCTAGAATGTTTTGAAAGGCAATATATTGATCCATAAATGGAAAGAGTTAGCGTCACTTTCTTGCCGGTTTTACATCTTTGGATGCTTTTCTCCTCGTTTAGTCATTGGTTGAATGTATGCGTTGTATCTGGCGCGGTCAGTAATCAAATACTTGATTTAATTGAATGGTAACTTACCATTTAAAAAAATTGTTTGCTTTGCAGGTTTCTTCAAGTGTAAAAGACAAGCTTGCAGCAGCAACAGAAGAGGTTTTGCTGCAAGGCCATTGTTTATACAGTTTAGTCAGTGATCAATTGTGGCATTATTCTAAATTTGGTTATTTAACTTTCTTTCTTTTGTTTTGTTCAGGTCAAGGAGTCATTCAAGCTCGGAAAGGAGGAGACTGCAGGGTCTGCAGAGTCAGCAAGTACATCAGGCACAAAAACCCCCGAAGGAGAAAAACAGCAGCAACAGCAACAACAAACAGGTAATACTGAGGAGCAACATACATTTTTTGGGAAATTCAAGTCGAGCATTTCTTCTCCAAAAGTATCTGAGGCATTAAACAAGCTAAAGGAAGCGAAAGTCTTAGACTTAGCAAAGAAAGGCTTTGACATCGTGAAGGAAGAATTGCGTGAAAACCCCACGAAGAAGAAACACTTGGAATATACACCTCCCCCGCCTTTCACAGGTGAGAAAAGTACAAGAACAGAGATGGTGATTGTACCAACAAAACAGTCCAAGTGGCAAAAGAAATGGGAAAGCTTTAGAGAAAAGGTAAGTAATCCTCTTTATCATCCTGTTAGATCACACTTTAAGAGTCTTTGTTAAAGATTTGCTTTAACTTTGTTTAGATACAAGGTAATCCTGCATTTAAACGTTTAAGCGGGATGAGTGAGCCTGTAGTCAACAAGGGACAAGAGGTAATGAACAACTTCCCACTTCTGATGTTTGTTCAATGTATTGGAGTATGCTGACCTTGTATATCCATGTATTTGAATGTGTAGATTGCGGAAGATGTGAGGGAACGATGGGAAACCAGCGATAATCCGATCGTTCACAAGATTCAAGAGTATGCTTAAATTGATCCCTTATCCTTTTCCTTATTAATAACTTGCTTACATGAACTGATCATATAAACGCCAACCTTTTTGTTTTGTAGCATGAATGAAACAATCTTTCAGGAAACTGATTCTGCATCAACATACAAAGAGATACGCAGCAAAGATCCGTAAGCTATAAGCTCTGATTGTTACTTAGCTTTCATCTTCTTGATTTGAAAACGTGCCTTATAATTCTAATCTTATCTCTTTTCATGATCAGATCATTCTCCTTACCAGACTTTGCAGCAGAAGTTCAGGAAGCTATCAGACCAGTCCTGAATGCATATATGAAAGTAAATCTCGGGTTTTATCGTCTTTCATCTATCTTTTGTTCTCCAACTAATTCCCATCTCTTTCCAGGGAGATGCCAAGACCTTGAAGAAGTATTGTAGCCATGAAGTGATAGAACGGTGCACAGCAGAGCACGCAGCTTACAAAAGTCATGGTATATTTTTTGATAACAAGGTAAGCTTTTCTCAATCATGGTATAAATACCAAAACGCATACATTATGATGGAAATTTCTTGTTAAATCTTTGAGCTATATACTACGCAGCTTCTGCATATATCAGAAGTTGAAATTGTACAGACAAAGATGATGGGAACCACTCCAACAATTATAGTTGCGGTAAATGATCTTTCCCTTCTTGAAAAATCACCAGAATTTTGAAGATCTTTTATGTGCTGATTAATGATCTTTAATATTAGTTTGGTACTCAACAAATCCACTGTGTTCGTGACAAAGATGGCAAGATCACAGAAGGAGGCAAGGTAAATACTCCTAACTTTAAACTCCAAGAACACATGTAGAGATCTTGCAACCCTTTAGTAGACAAGACTATATATATATATATATATACTGTTTCTGGAACGTTGTATATATAATAGATACTGTTTTGATGCAGGACACAATCCACACAGTGAGGTACGCGTGGGCAATGCAACAAGTGGATGCAGAAGATGTTGGAGAAGGAGCTGTATATCCAATCTGGAAGCTCAGAGAGATGCAGCAATTTGGTTTTCAAGCACTTATTTAATCTTTAAAGACTTATAAAAAAAAGAGGTAAACTTTGAATGTTCCCATGATTGAAAGGGAAAAAAGGTTTTGGGCAAATATTTGATTTAGTTTAGTTCCAAAGTCTTTGGTTAAAGTTCTATGAAGATTTGTTGTTTTGTTCTTCAAAATCTTTGGATTCTGTTGTCTTAATACTCTTTGCCTTTTGGTAAAAGGGAATAAGAATTTTCTTATAAACTTGGTAATGTTACACTAATAATTACCGTAAATAATATTATAATTTTTTTTGGTTATAATTCATTCCCTTAACCTTAATTATTATTTTACTTCATATTTGATGCTTCTAATATTTTTATCTAAAATTTTAATTTATTTGTACTATTTTAATATCATTATATAGGTTACCAAATCCCTAAAACCCCCCAATTTTTGTAACAACAAAGCATTAATCACAATTATTATATCTTGGCCTATAATTTACACCTAAATCAAATTAAACTTTTAATAATCAGAGTTGAAATTTCACTGCTAGTGTAAAATCGTTGGGACAATGAGTATTTTGTATGTTTCTGTTACTAGAAAGCTTAGAGTTTAAGCAAACAAAGTGGAATATTATTGGCTACTTTTGTCTTCCTTGCGTCCAAACTAAGCTGAGCACAACTTGTATATATAACTAAACATTGTTCTCTTCTTTTGCTCTATTCACTTAAAACTTCAAATCATGTCTTGTCTGAGAATTAAGCTTTTCCCGGCCAAGACAGTCTGGAAGAGTTTAACCTCCAAGCTCCATAAACTCCGGAGATACAATCCCATGTCAAAAACCAAACTCAAACCCCAAATTAACCGCAGTCCAGCCACTTCTGTCTACCCTTTTCTCAGTTCGAGCCGCCGCAGATCACATCATCTAGGAAAACGTGTTCTTGAAAGAGATTCGTGTGTTTTCCTCCGCCGTCAAAAGAGAGTTGGTTTGTTTAAGAAGAAACGCAAAAGTGTTGTATATGTTGATAAACTTTTTCAAGAACAAGTTTTTGTTACCAATTGGGTTCCGGCGAAGCAATGGAAGCCGGAAGCAGAGTTGCCGCAGCAGAAAGGGATTGATGAGAGAGCTGAAGAGTTCATTGCTAAAATGAAAGCAGAGATGATCGCTGCACGTCACTTGTAGCCACTTCAGAAGTCGTAACTCTTCTGTATATATATATAATGAACCTCAAGTCAACTATTATGTAAAAAAAAAAACTTGTCTTTGGCTTTAATATTTTTATTCCTTAACAAGATCTTCCATGTAACAAGAAGCTAAACTAAATCCGATGAATCGAAAAAAAACTGCAGATTTTATGGATGAAACCTGATTCTGAGACTGCTCGTTTGATGAGCTATTAGCAATGGCTACCAGAGAGAGTTTCAGTCCCTTGAAACCCGAATGACTAAGCCAGAAGTTGTCTGAGCAGTTTTTAAGTGACCTGAGCCAATAAGATCACGTATGTGAAATCTAATATCCAGAGGAGAGAAGCGGAGCCGTTTCTTTTCAAGTTCGGACAAGAACATTTCTTTACGCCGTTTGCGGTTTAGCAGTGAAAGGAGTTCGTTTCTTCCCTGATTAGAGTGAGTGTAAGCAAAGGTTTTAAAACAATCACTTGAGAGGAAATGATAAGAACAGTTTAGGGATACCTGCAACAAACCCTTCCACAGTTTACCGATACTCGGAATGGCAAACCAGTACATGTCCGGGTCGATCAGTTGGCGTGTCTGAGATAAATTGATATTAAGAGTTAAAAGAGAGTACATAGAGGAAGCCACTGGGGTATTATTTTTACTTACTAGCAAGCCTGCGTTAATTAAGAGAGTGATGTGCGCATCCTTCACCTTCCCGCCCAACGACAACAATGAAATCTGCAGCAAATAATCGATAGTTTGTGAATAACATTAGCACCTATGTAGACATATATATATTAGGACGCATAAAATGAGGAAAATGACTTACAAGCTCATGATGTCCAATACTAGGTTCAAGTTTTGAATCAAGAACATGTACTTTAAACCACTCAAAAAGTTCAAGATCATTCTGCTTCCTCTCTTCCATTCTCTTCACAATTCGATCTACCTAGCATACAAGTTTGGGTTATAAGAACACTGATAAGAAATAGATCTAGCCCTTTTAAATGCTTTATAAAGATGTTGGTTAGATAACAAAATGTAAAGACCACACTTTCTAACATCAATCTGGAATAACAATAGTTAGAAATCAAAATTATTGATGAGATTGTTCCAAGAACTATAGCTAATAAAATACACATGAATGAAACTCCGCATCCTTTTGAAATACAGTAAAAAACCAACCTGGTTAAGATAGTCATCTAAAAACACTATTGCATGATCATCTTGTCCAGTGTTCAATTTAAAAACGCGAACTACTTTGTCCCTTCGTAAACACTGCAGAAAATTGAAACTGATCAAACCACAGAATTCTAGGAAAGGCAGAATAGACGAAAAGAAAGGTGACAGAAGATATAAAACAATTCTCGGGACAAGTAGTATATCAGCAGCTATGGCAGAAAAATACTTCACTATGGCTCGGATTATAAACCACAAGCGGTAAGATTTTGGGGTTGCAGGGTAACACCTAGCAGAATATACTTCGTCCTGATGATATCTAAGAGATGATTTTATGTTTTACATGTACATCTCATCCCTTGAAAAGTTCGAAAAACACCGTGCACAAACAGAACCCGTTATGTGAAGGAGAAACTATGATTATGTAGTCTAGAGCCATACCTCTAGTTCTCTATCCACTTGGGTTCTATCTTTGACACTACTGTATAATTGAGACTGTAATATGAATGGTGGGACTGAAGCCTGAAACAGAGGAGCAGAGGAACGAGATGAGACAGCTATAAGAAGACATCAACGTGCAAAGAAAACAAAAATCCATGGAAATACAACGGGACATGATAACAAGATACTCCTGATGAGCTCAACTAAACGTTCACAGGTATCAAATTCTCCCAAAATTCGAAGGAATACGCAGGATAACAAAGTTCCAGAGCATGAGACTGTCCAGTCACAAGTGAATACGATTCAATTCAATAACAGACTGGTTAAATCGAATCGAATCGAACCGAACCTGGTCAATTCGAGGAAACTGAGATCGCATCATCCGAAGCGCTACAGAAGTGTCGCTAAAAGTGAGGTCATCCACTGTCGAAAAAAGATCAACAGACCAAAACTAGAACATTAATCTCCGAGTACTAACAAAATCAAAAGCTCATCAAAGAATCAAATTAACAGAGAGAAAGGTATTGATCCTCACAGATTCCTGCATCTTCATTTCCAGCATCTTCATTTCCAGCATTACTGCAACCCGCTTCTTCCTCCTCCTCCTCTCGCCGGCGCTTCTTTGCTCCAGAGCCGGAGGATTCTGAAATTCTGTTCCTCTTCATTTATTAGAAAAAAAATGAGAAAAAGGAAAGACTTTTATTTCAGAAAATGATACGTAGTAAATTGGTGGGCCCATTAAGAGGTTTTGGACCTTTTTTTTTTTTTAACATCATTTTGGACCTTTTCCTTAAATCCGATAAATAAATCTGCATTAACGCATCTTTATTTACATCAAAAAAAAAAGAATTATTCGAATTAAATTTATATTTATGGTATCAATTTACATATATTAATATTGTCAATAATTCTTTTAAATATCAAACACAAAATTTAAGTGAAAAACTTTATATATAATCAGATCTAAAATGTTTACAACACAACATTAAAAAGTAGATTTTTGCACAATTTGGCAACTGTGATGAAGTGATGATTTAGGTTTCAGGATCGTATTTACCATTTGATTTCGGTTCAACTTGAATTTATATATAATCAGATTATATTAGATACTATGAATTTATAGAATAGTCAATTTCCTTAGATCCAAGACGATAAACTAAATAGCTCTAAATTCACTAATTGAAGACATACAAAGATGGTTTCAGCAAGTCAACAATGCATACAGACATAGTAATAGAGCATTAAAACCAGACACAAGCCTGCTCTCCATCTTCAGTACTTGACAGGTGGTTTCTGGGTCGGTAACAGTCCAAACCGTTTCTTCAACAAAACTCTCTGCCTTGAGTATTTATCATCTGGAGAAAACCGGGCTGCAATGGCATAAAGGTAAATGGTTTAAGCCTAAAATGGTGTCTGAATTGAATTGTACATAAGTGTTTGTAAGCCTACACTCACCTGGATGAGCAGATTCAGTGGCTAACCCAAGTGGTGATTCCTTCTGCATAGTGAGTTTGATGTATGTGTAAGTATATAGAGTAACAAGAGAGTTTATTAAATGAAAAACAATAAGCAAAGAGATTCATTGTTTCAATTAAAAGTGCCAAATGATTATGCATTACGAGCATCTATTCGATGAAAAACACAAAAATATTAAGTTAAGCAAACAAATCAAGCCAATCTCCGAATGAAGCTTTACTGAATCTGAAGAATAACTATTCACGTAAGTTAAGATTGATCAAACAAATCTCTATCTGCAAAGGTTAAGCTTAAGCAGACAAAAGAAAGCTCAATTAATCATATTTTGTCTCAAATAACTTCTATTATAAAGAATAAGCTTAACCAAGTCAAATTAAGCTCAATTTGTGCTCTTCGAGCAAGCAAATCAGTCTGAATAAATCCAAAATAACTTCACTATCTACGAAGGTTAAGTTTAAAAAGAAACTAATCCTAATCAACTTCTATGTGCCTGAAACAATTTATACAAATAAAATATATGATTAAGCAAGCAAAACCAAGCTCAATGTGGCTCAAATAAAGGTTTCGCCATTCTCTCTAAGGCCTTATTCTGATATATCTACGGAATAACCTCTTAATTTCACAGAATTCCTCTTACTACTATCCCTAAAAGAAGAAAGATTGTTTCTGTGTCTAGAAACACAAAAACACCATTAAACATACAGCCATACAGGCCAAGCAAAAACATAGGTCGTTCAAAACTTACCTTAGTTGTGTAAACTTTCTCACCCTTCTCGTTGATATAGCACTGAAGATACATCTTCGCTTGATACCTCTTAGCCCTGTGAGAGTAAAATCATTAATAAGTGAGAGATTTTAGCAGGTGAAGAAGAAGAAGATCACCCGAAGTTCAAAGAGAAAATTAAGCATACACACAAGAAAAAGCAAGCAACCGAATCAAGAATTGCAAAAAGAATCGTACCTCAGAGATGTGTTCTGCTACGCTTCTTCTCGCACGGGATTCTAATTAGGGTTCTTCTGTAAGCGAAGTTGTAGGGTTTTTGAGCGACTCTCGTCGTTATTTAAAGTTCCGAGTAAAACCAATGGGCTTTGTATAAAAACATACAAGCGCAATATGGGCCTATTTATAGCCCAATTGGGCCTATTAGCTAAATTCAAATGTTTTGTCATTCCTGAGTCGGATTTTGAAATTCAATCGCCGGAGAGATAACGATGGGGAAATCTGGGGAGACTCCGGCGAGCTCAAAAGCTTCGACTGTTCCTGATCGTGAAAGGAAATCCGTTAAATCTCAGAAACCTGCTTTCAGACCTGCTGTCGATGACACCAAGCCTATCCTTCAAGATCCCGTAACGATCTCTGTCTCTATCTCTCTGGTCCATAGATTGTGTCGTCGTGGTTCTTTAGTCTTTACCGATGCTAATTGAGCTTCGAGATCACTGATTTAGTATTCAATTCCCGATTCTGTGTTCTATATTTTCAGTTTTGTGACCTGAATTGAAATTAAGTGATAAATATGGGTTGGATCACGATGGAGTATTACATTTAGGGTTTAGGGTTTAGAGTACGATGCAATTAGTTTGTACTAATCCCGCTTTGTTTTCAATTGAAAGTTAATTGATTCATTGAAGAATGAAATTATGTAGATGACATCATGAATCTGAACAAATCATGAATCATCTGTTCATAAGGCTACTTTACCTAGAACTTCTTGATAGATTTGAGTTTTGTTAAATGATTCATTGAACACAAGGCATAAATGGTTTGATAATCTGGAAAAAGCTAACATTTGATTTAACTCTTTTGTGGTTAGATTGTGAGATCGGATCCCATGGAGACAGAAGAAGCTGTCCTGAGGTTGCCTCCTTTTCCAGTGATCAGAGCAAGACCCCATAGCCTAGATTCATGAATGTACTGTGAGTGCCAAAGAGGATTTTTTGGTGTCTATTTCATAACCTTAACTTTAAATATTTACTATATATATATATCAACTTTTCTACATTTAAATTAATATTATTTAACTTATTCAATGTCATTTTTATAGTTTATTTTATATTTAATTTTCTATATACATATATGCACACTATTTTAATCTATTTTTGTTAATTAAAATTTTTCTGTTTGTCAAAATAGACATATATCTAACATTCTTACATTTAATTATTAAAATTTTCTGTAATTTGGTAATTTGATAGATAACTGGAGCACATTTCTTTAATTTTGGAAAAAAAAATTAAAGAAAATTTTGAAAAACTAAGGAATATTGGAAAGTTTCCAAAGTTCTTATGTATTTTCTGTTTTTAATTTATATCTGTTTATATACTATATCTGAGTTTTTATTTTATTTTTTTTAACATTTATAATTTTTTTTCTACATTTGTAATTTAATACGTCTTGGAAAAATATTAGTCTTTATTTATTATTGTACTTAATTTTCCAAAAAAAAAGAAGAGTTGTTAATAAATATGCATGAAAGGTTAAGAGAGAAAATCACGGTGAGACATTTATCAACCGATCTTCTTCATCAATATGCACCATCACATCATTCACATGCATCATTAATCATCATCATATCATATGTATGTATCGTCCATGTATGTATATACATATGCTGCTGAAACGTGGTGTACCATTTCATTCATGCGAAATAGGCGCTGAGCTCGTGAGATATTCACGTACGGTCACTCGATTCCTCCTCTTTTCCTTTCTTTCTCCTTCCGATTTTGGAGATTTTGTTTTTCTTCACGATTGGATTTTCAATCTTATACGTTTCAGGTTATTCATCGAAGATAATCTGTGATTCTTCTTTTGTTTGAGGAAATTTGATCGGTTCGTATACGTTTTTGATTGTTCTGATTCTGATTTTTAAGTTTTCTCAAATAATTTTCCAGGAAAATACCTAAATCGGAAGAAATCGAAATAGTTTTATATGCTTTTAGTATGATACGCATGTGTCTATGCGCACTTGTTTATTTCGTTTGACATTCTTGTTTATGCAGAGCTATTCGTTGAGATGTTTTTGAAATTGAAATTGTGAACTGTTGATGCGGATGGTGGTGATTCATGAGTGTTAGCTATTGAACTGAGTATTATTCTTGGTGGTGAAAAGTATGGATTCTGCAAAGGGTTGGTTTCAGAAGCGGCAGACGAGAGACCAGATACGTGGAGGATCGAGATATAAGGGTGCTTCATCAGTTGGTGATAGTAATGACTCGGCTGATGAGCTCTGCGTGGAAAATGATGAAGAAGCTGTGTCAAATACCACTAAACAGAAAGTTGCAGCAACGAAACAGTACATTGAGAATCATTACAAAGAGCAGATGAAGATTCTGCAAGAGAGAAAGGAAAGGTACTACTGATGGTTGCATTGATTAATTTCACTGAAGCAATAAGCAATGAAACTTGCATTGTGTTAGGTACCCCTCAGTGTTTGATTTAGTAGTGTTGTGGGTTCTTTATATATATAGGAGAAGCATGCTGGAGCAGAAGCTGGCCGATGCTGATGTGTCCGAAGAAGATCAAAATAATCTTCTCAAGTTTCTGGAGAAGAAGGAGACAGAGTATATGCGTCTTCAACGGCATAAGTTAGGAGTTGCTGATTTTGATTTACTTACTATGATCGGAAAAGGTGCATTTGGGGAGGTATGTTGTTTAGAGCCTGTCCCTGTGTTAGTCTTGGGAACAAATTTGGGGTGTTAGAGATGTGTTGTTTGTTTTGTGTAGGTTAGAGTATGTAGAGAAAAGACGACAGGCCAAGTATACGCAATGAAAAAGCTGAAGAAAGCAGAGATGCTTCGCAGAGGCCAGGTAAGACTTCCCTAATGGCTCTCTGCTTGACACCTAGGATGGCCTTGCCTATGATCTATCATCGTTGACTCTATACACATGTCTTAAGGTTGAGCATGTGAGAGCAGAGAGGAACTTACTTGCGGAAGTGGAAAGTAACTACATAGTTAAGCTTTACTGTTCATTTCAAGATGATGATCATCTCTACCTTGTGATGGAGTATTTGCCTGGTGGGGATATGATGACTCTGCTGATGCGGAAAGATACCTTAACAGAAGAGGAAGCCAAATTCTATGTCGCAGAGACAGTTCTCGCGATCGAGTCCATCCACAGGCACAATTACATCCACAGGTTCTGCGAGAGTAATTAAGATAATCATTTTCTCTTGCATGTTCTTGTACAATTGAATGAGCTTTTCTTTTTCTTTTGCTTTTCGCAGGGATATCAAGCCGGACAACTTGCTGCTTGACAGATTTGGGCATCTGAGACTGTCGGATTTTGGATTATGTAAGCCTTTGGACTGCAGTGCCATAGAAGAAAATGATTTTTCAAACAATCCAAATGGGTCTACGGATCAAGAGACCAGCTCATCTGCTCCAAAACGAACACAGCAGGAGCAGCTTGAACATTGGCAGAGGAACAGGAGAACGCTAGTATGGCTTCTCAACTTTGATACTTTGGTTTAAGCACTGCTGCTTAATAACTTTGGTAGATTATATCTATCTTGTATGCTTAATTAACTCATGAAACTACAGGCTTATTCTACAGTTGGTACACCAGATTACATAGCTCCAGAAGTTCTATTGAAGAAAGGATATGGAATGGAGTGCGACTGGTAAGCAGCTGAGGCTCTTTTATTTTTCCAGTAACACCATCATTGAATCTGAGCTTGAATACTCCATCAGATTTTGACGTGTTATCCTTATTTGAAAAACAAGAAAGTTAGTACATTGTTTAGAGGTTGATCACTCAGACGTATTGGCATGCGTGCTCAGCCTCAAACGCATCTGACTGTAGGCTAGAAACATATTTATTAGGCGGGTTTGAACCAAATTCTTGTTAGGAAAGGGGGCTAAAACATGCTAATAATTTCCAGCCAGTATTCTTATGCTGCATTAGTTAGTTAGAGGGGCCCCTTTCAAATAATATTTGGCGGCACTGCCGTGTATAGAATATTGATGCAGTTTGTTCAATAAAATCTTCTGTACTGTGTAGGTGGTCTCTTGGAGCTATCATGTACGAAATGCTGGTAGGGTACCCACCGTTTTATTCAGATGATCCTATGTCAACCTGTAGAAAGGTAATTCCCTCGCAACGAAAACAACTCGAGGATCTGAAGCTTATTCTATCATGACAATGACATTAAACTCTTCTTTCCCATTTTGGTTACAGATAGTTAACTGGAAAACTCATCTAAAGTTTCCAGAGGAAGCAATATTGTCACGAGAGGCAAAAGATCTTATTAACAGTCTGTTGTGCAGTGTCAGACGTAGGTTGGGTTCCAAAGGTGCTGATGAACTAAAGGTGTTGTTTGGTGTGTCCTAGTACTCATTTCATTTCTAGACGCATGAAGAGCTTTTTCTTAGCATCTCGTTTCTCACAATTCGTTGATTTTGTTAAATTCTGCACTCGATTGCTATTTCTATTTTAACGATACAAGGTTTCAATCTATAATTCAATTTGATTTGCAGGCTCATCCATGGTTTGAAACTGTTGATTGGGATACCATATTCGATATGGATGCAGCTTTTATTCCAGAGGTTAATGACGATTTAGACACTCAAAACTTTGAGAAATTTGATGAGGTAACAAATCTTGTAACTCCTCTTCATTTGGATTTGATCAAGAGACTGTAAGAAGATTGATGAACTCTCTGTTTTATTTTGTAATGCAGTCCGAATCTCAAATTCCGCCATCATCCAAGACTGGTCCATGGAGGAAGGCAATAATATACCATATCTCCTTTTTCTGAATATTCGTGTCAAATATTTAGCACTGCTTCCTTCTTACACTCATTTTATGTTCATATTTTACAGATGTTGTCTTCAAAGGACATTAATTTCGTAGGCTACACGTACAAGAACTTCGAAATCGTCAATGATTACCAAGTTCCTGGAATGGGTACGCTCTTAAACAAATTATTCTCAATTAATCTCTCTTTATTAGTTCCTTTTTCATTGCTTAGTTTTTAGGTTTGAAAATAGTAAGAAAAATATTCTAAAGTCATACTTTGTTTATTGTTATCTAATAGCCTTTCATTTTTTAAAATTTTCTTCAAATTTGAAGAAATATTCTCTGATGGTTTTTGTAGAACAAATGAAATTTACTTCATTTTTTTTCTTAAATAAAAAATCAATTTTGAAGAAAAAATGAAACAAAAAACTATTGGAGATTATGTTCTTTATTTTTATCTTCATATCTTAAGAATTCACGAATTTTTGTAGAAAAATTTGAAGAAACCATTTGAGATGAAAACTTATTTATCAAAACTAGCATTCGCTTTACACATGAATTTGTAGTATTAGAGTTTTTTTTAACATTACAGAATAACGTACACAATATTTGTTTGATTTGATGATAATTTTGATTTTTTCACACTTTTTTTTTAATTAAAAAGTGCAAGTATTGATCTTACCAAAAAAAATGCTAAAAATCAATGCTAGATTTAGATATATTCAATTGAAAAACTGCAATATTGTAATGTTCTTTTGCAGCGGAATTAAAGAAGAAAAACAAGACTAAACGACCAGCAGTGAAGTCACTCTTCGGTACACACACATACTTCTCTTCTTTGGTGAAATTATGTAAATCAATCTTCAAATGTTTTCTTGATTAAATAAATGTTATGTAACTGTTTTAATTAATCTGAGCAGAGAACTTAGACTCATCGGAGCCACCGTCAATACCAGCAAGTGATCGACCTCCACCAACTCCAACTCCAGCCGTTCAAGGAAGCTTCCTAAAGCTTCTGCCACCAGAACTTGAAGTTAAGACAAAACATGGAGAATCTGAACCTTGCTAAAAAAATAAACAAGTTTTGTCTTTTGCTCACCAATTTGAGTTGTGTCGTATCCCAAATGGTTTCTTTCTACCCGACCAACAACGACGCAGCCCTATTCTTTTTTATTCTTTACTCACTATAAATACTTTTTTTTTCCTACTTGAAATCAATTTTGTGTTAAAAAGGTTAACGTCTACTAAATTAAACATGCTTATTTTGTATATAAATATATATATGTTTAAACTAATTTAATATGTTGTTTTTTCTTCCTGAATTTAATATGTTGTTTATTAGTATACATTAATGGCCAAAGTTTGCAAATAAAGTGCACGTAAGAATGAAGAAAACAAAATTTAATCGGAAAGGAAGCTAAACCGAACGGTTAAAGGGCTTAACCGAATATAACCGAAAGGTATAAATTTGGCGGTTCGGTTAACATTGTGGAGTCCTTTTCAGAAATAGAAAGATGAAGAATGGAAGTAAAATCGGAAAAGGAAGACGAGTCATGCGTCTGAAGATCGTCGAGAGTCCGTCACTTTAGGATCTCTCATCTCTACATTTCTATGTATATGTATGTATACACTTGTACAAGCTTTTTTCACCATTTCACTATTTACCCCTGCTCTTCCGATTCCTCTTCATTTCTTGTAAGAACAGAGATCTGATTTGGTTTTGTAGAATGGTCTGATGATTGTATATAAGTTTGATTTCACACGAAAAGATTGAGAAGAAGAAGAAGAAGAAACTTGTACGGATTATATGTGGAAATCCGGAGGAGAAGATTTGCAAGGTTTCTATCCAGTTAGGTCAGAATGTCAAGCAGACGTTCCAAGGACCCGATTTAAATCACGGGTTTGTGTTCATAGATTTAGGTTATTTGATATCTAGGTCTTTATAATAGATCCAAATTCAAGTTTTACTAGCAATTTTTATGAAATTGAATACTTCTATTTATCGAATTGATTCATTTGTAGGCTGGGAAAACTCTAAGTGCTAGAAGATGGGACATTGCATTTACTAAAGATGGGCATTTGGATATGGAAAGAGTGCTTAGACGTATACAGCGTGGAGTGAGTCTACTTTGTTCTTCATCATCTTCTGTTCTAATCCCTTGATGTTGATGTTGTTAACATGGTTTTATATGTCAGGGAATTCATCCTTCGATCAAAGGTGCGGTTTGGGAGTTTCTGTTAGGATGCTATGATCCAGACAGCACTTTTGAGGAAAGGGAGAAACTGAGAAGTCAGAGAAGGTACCTCTTAGTGAAATGTCTTTTCTAAGCTCAAGAACATTAATGGTTATTGACTAAGCTTAAGCTTAAATGTGGATTTCATCACATTTTATAGCTAATTTCACTGCACTAATCATCTAAGGGAGCAGTATGGTGAATGGAAAGAAGAATGTAAGAAAATGGTTCCTGTCATTGGTAGCGGCAAGTTCATTACAACGGCTGTTGTTACAGAAAATGGACAACCGATAGAAGATACTTCTGTTGAAAATCAAGGATGGGTCACGAAAGAGACTATTTCAGACCAGAGAGTGCTCCAGTGGATGCTCTCACTGCATCAAATCGGTATGTTAATACTTATATAAGTTTACTAAATTCTCTTCAAGAAATGCTTCTTTTGCAATCTTAAATGGTGAGATTTTGTTACAGGCCTTGACGTTGCTAGAACAGATCGGTATCTCTGTTTTTATGAGAATGAGGCTAATCAATCAAGATTATGGGACGTTCTTGCCATATATACATGGTTGAATCTTGATATTGGTTATGTTCAGGGTACGTCTACTTTTAAATTAACCATTTGTAAAAAAAATATCAAGAACTGATCCGCTGTGTTACTCATGTAGGAATGAATGATATATGTTCCCCAATGATAATCCTCTTTGAAGATGAAGCTGATGCTTTCTGGTGCTTTGAGCGTGCAATGCGAAGACTAGTAATAACTTTAGCTCGCTATGACTTTCTGTTGTTTTATCACAAATCTCCAAACTATTGTTTTTCACTGGTTTTAGTTTTCTTGATTTTCAGAGAGAAAATTTCAGAGCAACAGCAACATCAATGGGTGTTCAGACTCAGCTGGGTGCGCTGTCACAAGTCATTAAAACCGTTGATCCTCGACTCCATCAACATCTAGGTAAGATTTTCCTTCACTTTCATGTACTGTTACACAAATTCTTTCTTGTTGCTGAGCTTAAACCGTTCTACATATCAGAGGATCTTGATGGTGGAGAGTATCTGTTTGCTATACGGATGTTAATGGTATTATTCAGGAGAGAATTCTCCTTCCTCGACGCTTTGTACCTTTGGGAGGTAACAATACTGCTTCGATTATGTCAAAATCATGTGCATTTCTTCTGTTGGTTCTTGAATTTCCTTGTTGTTATTATTCCTGAAACCGGTAAGACCTCATCGCATGTTTGTGATGTGATTTTCCTGGTTTCTGTTGGTTTGGATAATGAGAAAGTGAGGTAGATTTAATGGTTACAGCTTATGTGGGCAATGGAGTACAATCCAAACATGTTTGCAACATATGAAGAACTAGAAAACCGAAACACAGCTGAACAGAATCCAAAGTTACTAAAACGGTATGGAAAATTCGAGAGGAAGTATATAAACAGTGATCAAAGTGAGCGACATCACAATACGCTTGCTGTTTTCGTGGTCGCAAGCGTTTTAGAGACAAAGAACAAACGTCTCTTAAAGGAAGCTAAAGGCCTAGACGATGTTGTCCAGGTCTGGTCTCCTCTTCCTCTTTTCTTTACTCTTCTTATCTCACTTCAAAAGCTCAAAACTGTAAAGTTTATGGTGGTCTGCAGATCTTAGGAGACATTGCGGGTAGTCTAGACGCCAAAAAAGCTTGTAAAGAAGCATTAAAGATCCATGAAAAGTTTCTGAAAAAGGTGAATTTTCTTCTCTGGATTGAGTTCTTGAAGATATATACATAAAAACTCTCGTGGCTATGTTGTTTATTTGTATTTTATGTTCTTGCAGGCTAATCAGAGGCAATAGAGATTTGCTTGAAGCTCTTTAAAGAATAAAGCCAAAGATTCTTGAATGCGATTCATTTGTTTATTTTATAAAGTTTTTGTGTTTTGGGTGGGTTGTAAGAAGGAACCTCGCGATACTTTTTACTTAATTGGAGAACAAAAGTATAAAAGTTATATAAATAGATAAATATACAAATTTTTTAATTACATATTTATATTATGGTTTTGACTAGCGAATTATAAAAACGAATAACTTTTACATTTATTCATTTGATGAACACAGAAAAAAAAAAGAAACTATATATATAATACTATAATTATTCATTTCTAATATTTCTGAATTAGTAAGTAAATAATTCTTACCCGTTGAATTAACGAAAAAATTGGTTTAAACAGACATTGTTTTCACTATTCTGTTATCACCTTTTTATTCTCTACACCATTCTTTTTTTAAAAACATTTCCTTAGTTTGTTAGAATTTTTTTTTCCCTTCATTTGATGAAGCTTGCTTCTTTTTTCCCTCCTGAAATTTGCGGATTTTTTCAGGAGAAATTACAAAGAAATTTTCTATATTTTAAACTTTATTGTTTCAAATAGAAGAATCCGCAAACAATCACAATTTTCATTTTCTTCTCCTTTATTCTTAATAAAAAAAAAACTAAATTTTTAGGGACAAATCTTTGATTTTGCAAGGAAATTAATATTCTTTTCCCTTTTCTAGATATTTATTGACAAAAATCTAATTGTTTACAAAATATAATAAGAAGATAGAAGCAGAGAAATAAGAAGGAATTAAGCAACAAAAAGAAAGAAAGATCTATGCAACTTACTATGTCAAGCTACAAGATGAAAAGCCTCTTGAAAGGCCTCAGATACATTTCTCAAGTTTTTGGTATGTTTTTCTCTCTTTTTTTTTGTTCCTTTTTCTAATTATTTGTTTTTATTTGACATACAAATTTAAATTTAATCTTATTTTTTGGTGTAATTTTGATTAAAAAAAAACGAAAAGAAAGTGAAAAAGAAGAAGAAATAGAAATAGGAAATCCAACAGATGTAAAACATGTTGCTCATATTGGTTGGGATGGTCCTTCTGCTGCTACCACTAAACCAAGTTGGGTATGTTCTTGTTTTTATTTTTTTATTTATTATTTTTAGGAATTTTTTTGTCATATTTTTATGTTTTTATATAAATATGGAAGATGGATGAGTTCAAATCTGGCGGGGGATTTGAATCTGCAGAAGGAGGAGGCGGGGGAGGAGGAGATGATTCCTCCATGAAATGTACATCGGTATGTGAAATACGATCTAGAGATTTACCTAAATTACCAAAATCTTCAAAAAAATCAATGTCGGAGAAAGGTTCTCCGACAAAAGAAAAATCAGACAAATCAAAACGTAGATCTTCAAACAAAGGGACATCATCGTCATCAAGAAAATCAAAAGGAGGAGGAGCATCTGAACAAGATGAAGATTCATCATGGTCTAATCACTCTGGATTACCAGAGAGTCCAAAGAAGACAAAGAAGAAGAAGAAGACAAAAGAGATGTTAAATGGAGGATCAACGAGATCAACAAGAAGATCAGATATTGATAAAATGTCTGATTTTATGTCGGATACTGGTTCGGTTAGATCTTTACCTCAAATTGATGATGACAGAGATGACTTTTTAAATTAAAGTGAAGAACATTACAATGGATTCACATGTGTAACATACATTTTTTCAATTTATTTTGTTCATCTTTTTGAACATATGAATCTTTTACTTTAGATTTAGAGTGTTGAAACTTTTTTTTCCTTTTTTTTTACTGTTGTTTATAAAAAAAAGAGTTCTTGAGAATTTCGGACTTCGAGTTTGTGTTTTGATTTTGTTAAATTAAACCAGAATATGTTCGAAATCCAAAAGAATGTTACGGTTTAGAAATATCAAG
>KE152562.1:71099-93976 GCA_000411095.1 Aethionema arabicum | reverse complement strand
TATCAAGTAAGGTCGCGACCTCTAGAGACCCAGGTCGCGACCTCCAGAAACTGGGCCGCGACCTGCTAGAGACTAGGTTGTGGTCAATGTGAATTCTGCTGACGATGAAGGAGAATTGCGACTTGAGAGAACTACGAGCAAATGATTATTCAGCTTGTAGGTCTCTTCTAAAGCCCTCTCAAGCCAAGCCCATACGGACCAAAATTAGAGCGATAGGCTAAATAAGTTCAAAAACAACCATTTCTGGTCCAGAATTGCACTAAGAGCAGACTTCAACGACCGCTCATGAAGCTTAAGTAAAGAAGAGAGTTTCAATGAAGAATCATACAAACAAAAAGATGAGAGACCAATTCATTATTGATCTGTTTCTGCAATTTTATCTGCCAACGGAGAATTCCCCTAACAAATTGCAAATGGTGATCATGATTACGATCCTTAGATGAACAGAAAAAGGCTTTGTGTATAAAATAGACGACTGGAGAAGATTGGTCTAGTTAGCTAATGCTTTCACTGCTTTCTCGGCTGCGTCATCCAAGTCATCTGCTGTTATCAGTTTCATTCCACTTTCCTTAAGGATTCTCTTTCCCTGCTCCACATTTGTACCTTCAAGACGAACCACCACTGGCACTTTCAGAGACACCTGTGGTTCACAAAGTCAAAAACAGTCCCGTTTATTACATGTGCGCGGGTGACCGAGCGAGCGGGAGAATAGAGACAAAGAGTCTTAAGAGAAATGCACACTCACCTCTTTTGCAGCATTCACGATTCCACTAGCTATCACATCACATTTCATGATCCCACCAAATATGTTCACTAGGATTGCTTTCACTTTGTCGTCAGATGTCAGGATCTTAAACGCCTCCACCACCTAATTATAAGCACAACTTCGATAAGGGGATTCATCCAGATGTTCCTAGAGGAAAATAGGAAAGCTCCAAGGGAAGAATAGGTTTACTTGGTGTTCAGATGCGTTTCCACCAACATCGAGGAAATTGGCAGGGGTTCCACCATGCAATTTGATGATGTCCATGGTTGCCATGGCCAATCCAGCACCGTTAACCATGCAGCCAATTTCTCCGTCTAACCCGATGTAGTTCAGGTCGACCTTGGCAGCAGCCACCTATGAGAAGAAAATACGCATTTACTTTCAACATTTTTCCGACTTAAACATGCACAAGTATGGCATATTAAAATGGCAGGAAGTCTGAGACAAAAAGTTCTTGGAATGATAAAATGAGCAGAAAATATGGTCTGACCTCTCTTGGATCTTCCTGTGTTGGATCCCGCATGGCAAACACGTCTTTTTGTCGGAAAGCGGCGTTATCATCAAAGTTCAACTTGGCATCAGCAGCTACCAACTGATTAGTGGATGTCTCGGCAAGGGGATTGATCTAACACAAAATTGAGGGTCAGCAAAATGAGATTGAGCAAATGGAGTGAAAGCAGTTTTTCCCATTTGCAAAGACTAAGAGCTCACTTCCAACATTGTACAGTCAGACTTGCGGAAGAGCTCATATAGCTTCTTCACTTGTTCAATTGATTCCTTTCTGTCAGCAGCTTTGGGGGCCAGACCATCGACAACCTTAGCAGCATCTTCATCGGTAATTCCTGCAAATACATCAATTGGTACCTACAAAAAAACCATGAAACAAGGGTGAAAAAGGACCACCTGCTGAGCAATACAACAACTGCCGAGGAAGGATCTTGGAAGGATATATCAAAAGATAAGAGCATCAAATACGAATCAAACAGTCGCAACCTTGATAATCATGTCAGGGAACTTCTCAGCAAGATCTTCAATGCTGGTACCTCCCTTTTTACAGGCAATTATCAGCTGAAATAGGCAAGGAAAAGCGTATTAGAGATTGCTAACAGATGTGAATAACAACATTCCTAAAAGAAGAGAAATAGAGAAGCTAAGAAAAGGGACAGCAATTTATCATTTGCAAAGCATACCGGTCCAGCAGATTTACGGTCGAGAATTATGGAAAAGTACATCTCATTAACGAGTGACAATTTCTCACACAAGTAAACCTGTTCATAATTAAAATACAAGGAAGTTAATTTTGACAAAAACCATGAACAAATACAATGCTAAAACAATCAGAAGAACTGAAGAAAAAAAAACCAATTATAAGCTCCATGAGTAATAGATAACGAACCTTGCTGACTACTTTGCCTTGAGGACCAGTTTGTTTGGTGACAAGAACTTGTCCTAGCATCTTTCCTGCAAAGGATAAAAAAAGTTAAATGGATAAGTGAACTAATACCTGAAGGTCATAAATAGGAAACCTTGCACAATACCAGCAATATCTTCAGCCTGATCACGGCTAACAATGTGAACTCCACCCTTAAGGCCACTCTTAAAGGTTCCAAGACCTCTCCCACCAGCCAAAATCTGGCTCTTAACGACCAACTGTATCATGAAAGGGTACTCTTCCGTTAAGCAACTACTACTACAATAAACTTTAAGCAAGATAAAACGAAGTCAGAATAAGTTCCTCATAGAGTTGTGTAGATATTACCTCGCTTTCATTAGGGAAAATTTCTTGAATAGCTTTTCTAACTTCTTCCACTGAAGAGACAGCAACTCCCTTTGGCACATTAACTCCGTATTTCCCCATCAACTCAGCCCCCTGATATCAATGGAAACCAACTAAATTACATTTTCTAACAACAAAGTTACTAAACCCAGGTGATTTGACGAAGAAAATCTCGTCGACTAATGTTGCATTGCATTGAAGTTCATAAATAAACAGCTCGATAGAGGATCTAAGACATATTCAATACACCATAATTCTTGCTTCACTTATCAGCATAACTCAAACTCTGGATCAACCCAAGGCAATACAACTGATACAAACCATACTCAATTTGCGGGCAAAAACCAAATATATGCAACTGTGGACAATATAAGATTGTTCAAAATCGAAATGAAGAGAAAGAACCTGATACTCATGGATATTGAGACGACGGATCTGTTGCTGTTGCGATTTCCCGGCGACGGATAGAGATCTGGACACGAGCTTGTTCACCAATCCCCTCATTTTTCGATTTGTCCTTGAAAAATCAGCTACGAGAAATCGATCGTTCAACAAAAAGGAAGAGAATAAAGAGAGGGAGAATAGTCACGGCGCTGATCGAGTCTGACCCTAATTTTGCCACTTTATTATTTTAAAATTTAGACCCTTAAGTTTCAAATATTTATGATTTGACCAACTGTATGATACTTTGTCACTTTAACCCCATACCATGGTAAATTGTATTCATTTATTTCATAAAAAAAAATATAACTATGGACATTAGTCTACGAAATTATATATTATATCAACTATTTCCTTAAAAATATAACCATGGACAATAGTACATAAAATTTACTTTTAATGATTTTTTCGTAAAAAATATAATCATGAACATTACTCCACAATTTTTTTTATATTATATCAAATATTTTGTTAAAAAATATCAAAAATATAACCATGGATAAACATAATAGTCCATAAAATTATTTTTAATCATTTTCACAATATAACCTTGGACATTAGTCTACAACATTTAGTTTTATTGATTCTTTTCATAAAAATATAATCATGGATAATAGTCCATAAAATTTATTTTTATCATTTTCTATAAAAAAAAATATAAACTTGGACATTAGTCTACAAGATTTATTTTTATTGATTTTTTTGTTTACAAAAATATAACCATGCCCATTATTTTGTTAAAAATATAACTATAGACATTAGTCCAAAAAAATTATTTTTATTCATAAAAAAATTTCATCATGGCCAATAGTCCATAGAATTGATTACTATTTATTTTTTCGTAAAAAAATATAACTACAAACATTAGTCCACTAAATTTAATATTATATCAAATATTTTGTTAAAAAATATAACCATGGATAATAGTCCATACAATTTGTTTTTTTTCATTTTTCATAAAAATATGACCATGGACATTAGTCCACAAAAATTTATATTATATCAAATATTTTGTTAAAAATATAATTATGGGCAATAGTCCATAATTTTTTATTTTTTCATTTTACTCATTAAAAAATATAACCATGGACATTAGTCCACAAAATTTTGTATTATATCAAATATTTTGTATTATATCAAATATTTTGTATTATATTTTATCTAATATTTTTTTTTAAATATAACCATCGACATAAATCCATAAAATATAACCTTCGACGTTAGTACACAAAACTTATTTTGGTTCACTTTTTTTATACAAAAACATAATTATGGACATTAGTCCACAAAATTTTTGTATTATATCAAATATTTTGTAGAAAATTAGACATTAGTCCAAAAAATTTATTTTTATTCACAAAAAATATAACCATGGACATTTGTTCATAAATTTATTTTTATTCATTTTTTTCATAAAAAAATATGACCATGGACATTAGGCCATAAAATTTTATATTACATCAAATATTTTGTTAAAGGATAACCATGGATAATATTTTTATTCCATGGACATTAGTTCACAAAATTTTATATGATATCAAATATTTTGTTAAACAAAATAACTATGGACAATAGTCCATAAAATTTATTTATTTTCTTTTTTATTAAAAAAAATAATCATAGACATTTGTATCCTACAATTACTTCCAAAACATCCATCAAAATGTGTTAAAACATTAAAATAAAATATAGTTGAAGTAACCCTAAACACTAAGGTTAGAATCTAATTTATTGTAACTTCATGACTGAGTTTTGCATTCAGATTACATCCCAATTCATAAATCTTATTTTTGTTAAGAAAAGAATAAAAAGATAGAGAGAGAGAAAAACAAAAGCCTGAAGAAAGTCAAAAAAAAAAAAAACTTACTCTGTAGTCAGAACTCAGCCAAAAACACCAACTTTAATCTATCATTTGGTCCAAATTCTCACCAGAGACAACTTCAGTTCAGTTCAGTTCATTCATCGATTCTCGGACGTTTTGGACATGAAAAATCTGACTCTGACTCTTCTAAATCAATCTTCAAAGAATTCACACCACTTTTGTTGTTTTCTTTGCTCAAACTTGAATTTTGCTTCTCAAACATCATCTGCAGTGCCCTCCCCTGTTCTTCTATCTTAAGTTGAATGTTTCTTTGCATCTGAAACACACATCAAAACAACCCAGTTTTAATCCACATTTTTTCTATAGCTTTATTATCAGATTTTCACAGCGTCAAGGATTCTACACTTCAGAACTCTGTCACCAGAAAGCTACCACTTATGTTAATCATTGTACCTCAAGCTGTGCATGCAATTGCCTCTGAACATCCATTTGCATTCGCAGAGCCTCTGTTATACTAAAGCCACTACAAAATTTAAGAAACAAAACTGTCAATAACAACTTATAAGTCAGGATCTGTTAAAACTTATGTTAGCAAACAGGAAAAAAAACCCACCGTTGTAAGTCAAGAGATGTCATACGCTCAAGCGGTGTCAAACCCCTCTCTGACGAATCTGCTAAATTATCAGAGAAAGCCATCTTCAATTGAATATGGAAAAAAGTTCAAAAAAGGTAAAATAATCATCAAAAATAAAATTTATGCTAAGATAGTGACTTAAATCATGCAGTATTCGTCCACACTACTAATATTTCTAAAATATTAGATAATACAATAAAGTATTTTCCTTATCATAGAAGCAAATGATTGATTACCTTCTGACTGTTCTGGTACATATCTAGCTGTTCTATATTTCTGCAATTAAGAAAGCAAAAACTGGTCAGCTTTTATCAATAGACTATATTGTGTGGAATATGCGGAAACAAATGGTAGAAAGGGAGAAAAACAAAAACCTGCAAATGGCTTTTGACATGATATATAGTCAACCCTTCAACCTTCATTCGCTTCAGGATACCTTTGGGAGTTGCTTCTGAAAATATGACAGTTGATTAGGACAGAACTTTATCGTCGTTTAGTCTATATTCAAAGTCGAGAAATCCTTTAAAAGAATAGCAGAGAGATGCTCACTGTCACTGCCACCAAGCTGGTTAACAGCCTCGACGAAAGCCTCGTGAAGTTCGGGTGTCCAACGCATACGTCCCCTAGCTGCTGCATTGTTATTGTTGTTGCTACTGTTGTTGTTATTACTGTTTGAGGATGCTGTTCTAGCAAGAGGTTGCAATTCCGGGCCTGGAGAAAGCTGCTGCACAACAACTTGAGGTTGTTGAATTTGTGGCTGCATAGTTGAGTTCTGGACCTGATATAATATTCAAACAAAACATTAGTCTTTTCAAGGAATTTTACCATTAATCAACTGAAATTCATATTTACTGCAAGAAATCAAGTTAGAGATCTCCAAAAAATAGAAGGCATAAATTTAGAAAATGGAATGTGATCAATAACCTGAGCATCTGAGTTGGAATTTGTGTCAAGCAGAAGATCATTCCAGTTAGTAGATAATAAAGGATCATCATTTGTCATAAACTGCTCAGCCCATTCTGGCCAGTCATTCCTTTTGTCAATATCATCAGAAGCTATGATGCCAACATCTTCCATTTGATTGCTTTGCATAGCCAAATTCGGAGGAAAATCAAGAAAATCAGGGAGTGAAGTTGGGCACCAACTACTGTTGTTATTATCTGATGCGTTAGAGATGAAAGGTGTGCTACTGGTTCCTATTTCTCTCTCATGAGACACGACATGGGGGCGAGGGAGATCACTTGTAAACCCAGATGGAGAAGTATAAATATGACCAACTGATCCACCATTGGCAGATAACAGATGATAAGGTTGTCCATATGACCTTGCCATGGGTTGACTATGGTCTGACTTGAAGGAATAATCTTCCAGTGTAGGATTCTGTAAAGATGGCATTGATGAAGTGTGGCCAAGGTTACTAAGCTCCCTCGAAACTGGCCTCATCGGGCGAGCCTCCATTGTAATCCTAAGAAACAAAAAAAACAAAAAGAATCAAATTCCTGTACGTCAAAATTCCAGGCTCACTTAAGTTACATAGAATCTAATAGTTATCACTCAAACTTCTGATTGAGCCTAACCTTTGCTAATACCTATAGAAAGCAGACTTCTCCGTTATTGAAGACTGCAGTGAGAGCAGCCACAAGACCAATCAAGCTACAACAACACAATTCATAAGTAAGTTTTCTTCCAAATCAAGCTCGTACACACAAAACCGAATCATGATGTAATCAACAACACATTCATGATCGGAAAATTCTCCAAATCACAAGACATGACGTAATAGCATCAATTGAAAATCATAAAACCTAGCAATATCAGATAATTTAGTCACTACGGGAAAGTAGAAAGTGCACAAGAGAAATGGAATCGAGAGAAGAAGTTTTAGGGTGACGAATCATCGCCAAGGTATAAAAACACATTATCTAATCAAACGTAATCGAATCTAAAATCAACGGTTCACCCAATACACCGCAAATTAAGCTCGAACCTGAATTCAGAATCCAAAATTCGAAAATTCTCACCTAGAAATTCACGAAAAAACCCCCAAACCCATAATAAGAATCAAATCAATAAGGAGAAACAGAAGAAGAAGAAAGCCTTGACGGAATCTTCCACTGGTTCCGGTTATGGAGTTACGTTGTCAGCAGGAGAATATCGCTTCTCTTCTCTTCCCTCTTCGCGTTTATTGTCTCCTGTATGATGATGGTGGTGGCTCTGTTAAAAGAGGAGATCATCAGCCGTCATTTTTCACGCGCAGAAAACAGCGCGTGTAACAGATTATATAATGGGTCCCACTAAGGATCTTACGTGGAACGTTTTCAATGGACAAGAGAATAATATCCTGGGCCTAGAATGGGCTTTTTAAATGTAGCCCAAACTATATCCCTATATTACAGGGATATGAAAAATTTAAAAATTATTATTTTGCCTAACAATTACCAAGTGTTTCAATTTTATCCCCAATAAAATATTATAAAACCCTAAACCCTACAGATCTTTCTTCATCCGAGTTTACCGGGTCGAGTCAGCGAGTTGGATCAAGATCCTCGAAGAATCTTCTGAGAGAGAGCGAAAATGTTCGCGAGACGGGTTACTTCTTTCTTCAAAGGCTCCTCGAGCTCCAGGTACACAATAAGTTGTATCTTCTCTGATCAAAGACTCGAATTCCCCTTCTGATTTTACAATTTTAGTTTACGTTTTCATGTTCAATTCTGGTCTTTAATTGATTTTTAGGACTTGTGGGATTGTTTCGAATTGCGATGTTTTCAAATCCATTTAGGTTCAATTTCACAATCCGTTATCGATTTGGTAGAAAGATCCGTACTCCATTTAGACCTATAGAGTTTGAGTTTGATCGAGATTTGTAAACACAGCTTGATTTCTGTGAATTCAATGTAATGTTGTTAATTGAGCTAAAGAATGTTATGGAACAGCTCAAGCAAAGGTGTGAAAGATGGGACCTTGGGCTCATTTGGTCGAAAAGCAGTGTCGTTTGTTTTGATTACAGTTAGTGGTGGTGTTGCTTTGAGTGCTCTTGATGACCTAGCTATTTACCGTGGATGTAGCAGGTAAAAACATCAGTATTCCATTGAGATTAATGCTGCATTTATGCCTCATTACCAGTTAGAGGATAGCTGAGACCATTTGAATAAGATTTATAGCTTCTAAATCAGCAATTTGATCATGTATTGTTATTGTAACCAAAAGGAACTTGGTTTCTGATGCTAGCTAATGTTGTTTACTCAAATTTGGTGTCCTTATTTTGATTTTGGCTTCAGCCTTCAAGCTAATATATAGTCCAGTTAAGCATGTGTAGAAAATCTTATGCTTGAGAACACTTTGATGGATTTTTCTTTTGTATTTCAATTTTCCACTGTCTTGTGTTTGTATCTGGAATCAACAGTAACGGTTCTCGTCTTCTTCTACGTCCTTAATATATAGTAAATGATTAAGAGGTCATAGATCGTCTTTTGGAATTCTATATGCATCAATCTGTTGATGTGTTTGCATTTTCCTTCAATACATGCCTTATGGATATCTTTGTGCAATCATTTTGTAGAAATTAGTAGTTTCAGTTTCTGATATCTGCGCGGAATACTTACTTTGATGGGTATTGTTCAGCAAAGCGATGGAGAAAGTGATGAAAGATGAGGCAATGATCCAAGCCATAGGAGAACCAATCAAGAAAGGGGCATGGTACAATGCATCATTAGCTGTTTCTCACCAAAGACATTCAGTTTCTTGTTCCTTTCCAGTGATTGGACCACACGGCTCTGGAATCTTGCATCTTAAAGCCGTTCGCAATGGAGGTAACTTGTACAATGCTTGCTAAAGCATATATATCTACATTTCCGCCTCTTATCACTCACTGGCTCGTGTTTTCGCGTTTCCTTTTTGGGTTCTTGAAACAGAAGACAGCTTGTTTGGGTTCTTACAACAACGAGATTGGGAGATTCTGATAATGGACGCACTTGTTCATGTCCCTTCAAACGATGGACCTCAACAAACCTTAAGAATCAACATCTCTGACGTTATTGCCCCTCCGGATTTTAAATATACCGAACAAGAAGAGCCAGAGAAGAGCTGAGAAGAACCAGAAGAGGAAGAAGAAAGTTGCTCCGGGTCGGTCCAGTTCATAGAGCTCCCCGGTCAGTCCAAGAAGAGTTCCTAGAACTCCTGCTCGGTTTAGGGTTTTATCTCATTCTATTGTTTCTTGTGCCACAAGCTTATACCCCAACAAGAACTTGGATTCTTTGATTTTACAGATAATAATAATAATACACAACTATGTATGTTGTAAACTTGTAATAATCCAAAAGAAAAATGGTAAAATAGATCTTGAACTTCCAAATTTGGTAAAAAATTATCTCAGAAATTAGATTTTGAATTTTGATAATCGGGTTTTAAACTCTATCTGAATTTTTCAAATTAAAATTATTTTTAACATAAAAATAATCCATAAGTTTAAAAAAATTTACAAAAAGATATAATCTAAATTTGGATAAATTCTTCGAAAAAAAACAATTTAGATAAACTATTCTATTATTTCAAATTTAAAATTTGAGATTTTGGTTTAAAAATCTGTGATAATTAAGATATAAAGTTTAAAAACTTTGATTATCATATTTCAGGTCTAAAATTAGAAGATTTTTTAAACCAAATCTGACAAAATAATGTCGAACAGTAAACAAAATCTGAAGCATTTTCTCTATGAAACAGAAGAAACTACATTGATACCATTACAACAACAAATAATCACTTTTGTCCGTATAATATAACTGAAAAAACAAAACTATATATCTCAAACTTAAACAAAATGTTTAGTCACTTTCTTTCTTCTTCTTCTCTTCTTCTTCTTCTTCTTCTCTATACTGTCTTATCTCTCTGTTCACTCTTCCATGAATTCTTAGCTGCTTCAGCAGAAGTACTCGTCGAGCCGCCATTGCTGTCACTGCTATCTTCTCCAGGTTTTGGTTTCGAGAAGAAAGGATCCCAAACATGGCCTCCAGCTTCTCTTTGACCTTCTTCTAGCAACGCATACTTCCAACTATTTTCTTCCACGAAGTTATCGTACTCGGTACGTCCCTCGATCATGTTCTTCCTCAGTCTGGTCACTTTATCAATCACAGCTTGTACTGAAACATCAAATGCATCCTTTAGTGTCTCTAATTCTGATCTTGGGTCTGCGTATATTAGCCTTGGGATAAGATTTATAACGTTTTCCCTCATGATCTTGACTTGCTCAGATGGAATTTTGAGAAGAATTTCTTCTATGCTCATGTTTCTCTTGCGAATATTATCCTCAGGGATGAAAACTGAGTAGGTTGTGTAGTTTTTAGGTAGATGCCATGTGTATTGTGTGTAAGCTGAACCGGGATGGAAGAAGACCGGTATGCAACCAGCAAGCATTGAATCGAAAGCTGATCTTCGAGTGTAGGAATCTCCTTGTGGTTGTAAACAGAAGAGAGAGCCTTGAAACATTTGCATAATACTGCTTGGAGCATGACATTTACTTTCGCCGAAATCACATTCCAATAGCTTCCCAACGTTTGAGTTTCGACATTGATCTATGATCTGTCCTCTGATGGATTTCGGGTTATCGGGTCTTGGAGCTCCTGCAAATGAGAAAAGCCATTTCCTTTCTAGGTTTCTCATCCGTTCTTGCCATTCAAACACATCTGAATCCTTTGCTGGATGGAAGTAAGTAGGATATGGGATACCGAAATCGTTAGCATTCCATGGACTTGACTCAACAACAAGCATAGACATGTTCTTAGCAGCTGGTAAAAAGAGAAGTTTGTTTCCCCAATCAGTTTCTTCTTCAGATAATCTCCTAAAATCCCAAGTTATACGACCCGCAACAAGGAAATGATCTTTCCCTTTCATTATTTCCCATTCAGGTCGTTTCATAAGCCAATCAACCAATTCAAGAGAAGCAGCATCTCTTCTCGAGATATTGTACCCCCAAAGGTACCTAGCAATGTCGAAACCAGCATAAAACGGTACAAAAATTGCAGCAGCAAGAGAAGAATCATTTGTCAAACATTTATACTGTTTCATCCGGTTACTAAATATCACATCAACAGCAAACTGATTAGTCGCATACCAGCCAGTATCAGAGAAAACACCTTCAATATTCTCAAGAGGTGGACCAAGACCAGCATTAGTAGTGAACTTACACATGTTAGTCCAAAGACTAAGTTTCCTACAATCTCTAAGCATATCTTCATTGAACTTTGAAGGCAGATCATGAACATAAATATACTTCCCACCACACGGATCACTCTTGTTTTCTACTGTCTTCAATGCTCTAATAAACGGAAACTCCTCTTTCTCAAGGTCAAGCTCAACAACTCTAGATGGCTTAACAGTGGAAGTAGTGTTAGGGAGTGGGAGATGATTAACTAAAGGATCTAATGGAGGTTTTGATGAAACGGTTTTGGGATCAAGAGAGAATTTATCTACCCGAAGAGAAACTGATGATGGTTGAGATTGAGGATAGCTAGGTTGTAATTGAATCTGTTCATCAATATGACTGTTATCTAAAACAACAAAATGGAAGTACAATAACAATGCCCAGAAAAACACTGATAAAGACACTAATAAACAGATCCTATTTGTTTGATTTTTTCCATTTCCTTTCTCCATTGGCTCTGTAGGAGCAGTTTCTACAGTGCGGCGTCTCATAACCCTCGGTGGCATACAGAGTGTTTGAAGAAATCACAACATTGATTACCAAGATGAGCTCAGAAACCCTAAATTCCCAAATCCGATGCTATCGTGACTAAAATCAAGCTCTAGAAATGGATTTTCTCACACGATCGAGCTAAATCGGAGTTGGAACTGCAAAATTGGATCCGAACTGCAAAAACTAAGCAGATATGAGAATGGAGAAGTGTACCGACAA
Source organism: Aethionema arabicum (assembly GCA_000411095.1). Lineage (NCBI taxonomy): Eukaryota > Viridiplantae > Streptophyta > Magnoliopsida > Brassicales > Brassicaceae > Aethionema > Aethionema arabicum. The sequence continues at coordinate 81,629 of KE152562.1, read as the reverse complement.
GGATCCGAGAAAGACGGAACTACGAGCAGGACGAGCTCTACAAGCTTTGATCCTTCAAGGAAAGATCTAGAGATGTTTTGAAACTTGATCGATGGGGTTTGACCAGGGCTTGAGCTGGTCTCACCGTCATGGAGATGGAGAGAGAGAGAAAGATATGTATTGGTATATATGTAAAGGAGAGCGCACGTTAGATGGACGGCTAAATATGCGCCGCCAGTTATTTTCTCTAGATGTCGGTGGCCAGTGGGACCTCGCCACGTAATAAAGTTTTGTGCTGACATGTCGGTGATGGCGTCAGCTAATGAAACGCTTTGGACATTTGGTAACGTGATTCCGACGAGCGTGTGGAGATGATTCCACGTGTAATAATTTGATTGGTTAAGTGTATTAATAACCCGAATTTGATGGTAAAGCAATTCTCACTTGGTCACATGATTACTTCAAGTTTCAAACCCATTCAATTAATTACGCTATTATATTTTTTATACCGATAAAGTTTCCTTTTTAATTTCATTTATTTGTTTATTCAGACGCCCTATATTTCATATAAAATTATAAACTATTAAATTATTTTATATTGTCCTAGTGGTTCTTAAATTAATAGTCTAATGATTTATGTTGGTGGTGGTGTTATTATATAAGTATTCAAATTTAGTAACGCATGAGTTATTCTAAGAAAACGACATTAATATTAATAAAGAGTTTTTTTATTGATGCCAAGCGTTTATGTTAGCGTGTCATTACACATATATGCTAAAATAAACACTTTTTATAAATCTATATACAATAATTAAATTGGTTAAAAAAACTAAAACTAAAACCAAAATCAAAACGTAAATTATTTTTATTAATTTGTATGAAGTATGATCAAATTCTACACTATTCTATGTATTTTGGATACTTTTTTTTTAATGCTTATCAAATTGTATAAATCTCAAAAATAAATTTCAAGTTATATTACCATTTATATTGTATATAAGGAAGAAAAAAAACTATGGAAACATAAATATGTAAACGTGGGTTGTAATGGAAGTGGGATATTTGTGCTCCCCAAGATACAACTCACATGGATGGCAATTAGAAAACATCATTTAATATACTTATCTCGCTTTATATATACAAATAATTCAAAATAGTAATGGACTACCGGTCTACCACTAATATTGATCCGAAATTAAAATAAATATTTAACATTTTATTCTTCAATCATTGTTAAAAGGGAGTTAAAACTAACGTTAGTGGACAAGCAATAGTGATTTGCCAAAGACTCAAAAGTAAAAAAGATTCAATATTGTTTAATATTGTACAAATTTGTAATTAAGAAATATATTTTCTTGTAAGATTTGTTATATATATAAAAAAAAATCAATGGTGTGAATGTGCAAATGCATGCTTATGCTTAGAGATCCATGGACCGGACAGGGTTTTACCGACGAATTGAAATGTTTTCGGAAAATGGTAAAATAGATTTTAAACTTTGCTGATTTGGTGTAAAAATCTTCTAATTTTAAAAATAATTTTTAGAACCTTTACTTTAATAAACGGAATTTCGTAAACTCTATAGAATTTTTAAATTAAAATTAAATTTTAAACATAAAATTGAATCATATTTTCAAATTTTAACAAAAGAAAATATAATTTAAATTTAACTTAATTATGCTATAATTTTAAGTTTAAATTTCAAATTCCGGTTTAAAAAAATCTGATTATTATAAAAAAACGAGGATCTAAGAAAACATTTTTTTAAAACTAGAGGATTTTTACACCAAATCAGCAAAGTTAAAAATCTATTTTACCATTTTCTCAATCTTAAACCGAACCGGTTTTCTTACGGAACCAAGCAGGGAACACTAGAATCAATCCTAGAAAGATGTTAATGACACAAACTAAACAGAAGCCAACCTTAATCAACATCATCTCCTTTTTTCTAGCTCGTTCATCATTATCGCTACCACCGGTCATTTTAACATCTCCGATAAGTATATGAACACCAGGATCTCTTAGTTTAACTTTACTACCAAACAAAGCTGAACTGCACGTACCTTGAACGTTACTGTTCACATAAATGTTGATTCCACAACCACTTTGGGTTGCGGCAGCATCTACATCTCGAGGTGCGATCATCGTTGCCCCGACATTTCTCCCGTTAAAATGGATACCGCTGCCACTGCTTAAGAGTTCAGGCTCGGGATAGTCTTCTTCGTCTTCCATTTTTAGGATAAAGCTTGTACCTGTTACAACTGTAAATGCTGTCTCTCTCCTAGTTGTTTGGAGATATGATATATGTTTTATATATGCTTTGCTTGGCTCTTGAGGTTCCTGAGATTCTCTAACTTTTCTATAGCCAGAAGCAAAGTGCAATATTCTCCGATTTTGCATTCTAGAGTTGTTTCACGCCCCGAAAAATAAGAGACTATCATCGACTAATATCGGGTACTAACCGGTCCTAACTAACCAGGTCAAAATGCATTCTTAACCAGGTGAGTCTGAAATTTTTTAGATACTAGAACCATGGCGACCCTAATTGCATAAAGATATTGTGCAACAAAACAACACTTGGGACTAGAACACGTCATATTCATGGAATGAAAAGACTGAAAGCACATGGCTTTAGATCTTTATACTCAGATAGTAAAGTAAGACATGAACTTAGAAATGAACCAGAAACTGCATAAATCTAAGGGACCAAATCACTCATCAAGAAAGAAAATGGTCCTTCTCTAACTTTATAATTCATGTTGATGGGTTATAATTTTTTCTTTTCCAGAACACAACAAAGAGTGGACCAATTTATTGATATACGAAAATGAAAGGCATTAACATACCATTGTGACATTTGCATGAAAAAATTAGTCCAGGAAATGACTGGGGAGTAGCATCAGCATCAAGGGTAGAAGTCTGTTGGTATCTTTTCACTCACAGTAGAACCGAAATTAGGACCACCCTTGCGATATTGGATAAGAAATTCGACCGGGTATCCTTTCAATTTATGAGGGACAAGGTCCAAATCCTGAAACGTCAAGGCTGAAATAGCCATTGTCGAATAAAACAAGAGTGAGACTCAAACAAAAGAACTCATTTCACTTCACTTTTATGAAGAAGAAACTAACCCTTGTCAGATACAAGTGTATCTTTTGTAAGCGCTTTGATTTGATCGAGGTTGAAGACATGAGGAATGGGTAGCGGGAACGGAAGTTTGCTCACCATGACATCCCGTGGAGTCGACACTGCCTGGAACAGATTTTGAAATAGGTGAATAGAAAACAGATATCCAAACAATGTAGGGTAGTTAAGGAGAGTTTGAGAGCTTTTCTATAGTTTAAATTAGCTTGGAGACACTTTATCTCCTAAAGAAGCACAGAGAAGGTGAGTTTCTACCGTATTACCATAAGAAGTGAGCGATTTGATCTCTTACCTTAGCAATTGGAAATGGAACCTTTACGTAGCGAGGCCATTCACGAATCATATCATACATGAGCTCTGCCTGCAAGGAACACTTGAAAATTAGATCCACTGAGCTACCAAAGTAACAGCAAGAATGAATGGATTATAGAGATTTACCAATTCATGAATGGTAAAGACATCTGGACCACCCAATTCATATGTTTTCCCCATGCTGGAGCCGTCATCCTTTAGAGCTGCGATGATTGCAGCAGCAACATCAACGACATATACAGGTTGGATTCTGCAACACAGTAGAGTCAGCAAATGAACTAGATTCATATTAGAAGTTGCTATAGAATAGTGAAAAGAATTACACAAGGGTTCAAGACGTACTTGGTAGTCCCGCCACCTATGAGTGGGAGGAACCCGAACTTCTTAACAAAATGTGCCCAGGGGTTCAAAATTCTGTCCTCTGTACCAATCATGGTCGCAGGTCTCATGACTGTGGCCTAGGAACACAGATACATCAGGAACTGACTAAAAGAAGCAAGGTGATGACAAAAAGTTTGTCTAAGCCATCCGGAAAATTTATATGATGCAATAATGCACAAACATAAGGAACCGAATTACATAAGAGAGTTCTCTCAGCCAAGAGTTGGTTTAGGTTTACCTCAGGTAGCGCGCTCAGAATAGCTTCCTCAGCAGCAGCCTTTGCTCTCTGCATTTGTGAAGGAGATGACGCTGAGGCCCCTAGGCAAGAAACTTGAATAAATCTCATTATCCCACCATGTTCCTTTGCCACCTGAAACAACAAATCCACATGTCCAAACATAATTAGACATAACCAAAAGAAAAAGCAACATTTCAAAAATAAACAATAATCAGAGGAAAATATATTGGAAATCTCTTCACCAAAGCACTTGGAGAAAATTAGTCAGGATTTAGACACATACCAATGCAAGTTTCTCCGCCATATGAAGGTTCACATCCTCAAAGCTGTAATTTCTGGTCTCGTACTCTCGTCCTGAGGATTGGAACAATTTATCATCCAAATTGGAATAGAACAGCACTGCTTATTAAGGATTTTTAAATATAAATGAGAAAAAAACGTCACAGAACAAAAATAAGTACCAATTAGATTGATAACAACATTGGCCTTTGCCATGACAGCCTTAATCGAGTCCTCATCTCTTGGATCAAATTTCATTGGTACTACCTGATACAGGCGCGAAGAAAATACCAAACTTGTCATCAGAGGCATAATATTCCAGAAACATGACCTTAGTAGCCTTTCTGGTTATTCAAAAGAGCATTACCTGTCCTAAATCTCCCATCAACTTAAGATGGCGAGGAGAGTCCTCTGAGCCTCGAAAAGGAACAAGCACTTGCGATCCCATCTTTGCTGGAAGAAAGAATTTCATTTGAATTCAGCAAGTCCATGATACAACAACAAATGGAAAGGAAAAGGTTGAGTTGCCAAACTGGATAATATCAAAACCCAAACCGAACTCACCTAGCTGCTGCACAAGATAACGACCCAAAAATCCTGTGGCTCCAAACACGGTAGCTACAATGCCACTAGCAAAGCAAATAAAAAAAACAAGAATTTAGTCGACTGAACTTACAATGCTAGATAAATTCACTATACTGAAGCTACCTAAACCCATGATATCTTTCTCCATGGAGGCAATTCTCGATATCCAACTCTTAAGCTCTAAACAAAGCAAACATATATAAACTAAGCTTTTACGTTCAGCCTAAGACACAATACCATTTCTCCTTTTCATGTGTTCACGGACCAAATCCTAGAGATGGTAAACATATAGAGTGATGAAATACCTAACGGAAGATCTCCCACCAGTACCCTTGCGAGCAAGGTGTCCCACGCCCTTGGTAGCGAGAGAAGACGAGTAGCGACAATTATCAGCTCCATTAACTAAAGAATCACCACAAATAAACCACAAATCAGTAAAACCATATGTCTCATTATCTCGAGACTCATAAGAAACCTAGAAATCAAAATGAAATCGAAGAAAACAAAATCGCAGAAACTTAACGGTGATCTGAGACACCATAAATCGATCTGAGATAAGAAGATGAATAGATCGAAGCTTCTCCGGCGAGAGAACGGTGGACCAATCTCCTGGAAATTGCTTGCATCTTCGTACTCAGTTACACGATCGAGAGACAAGCACAGGGAGGAGGAAGAAGAAATGCAAGCAAAAAGCATTTGCTACCGTGACGATACAAGAAAGTGAGCTGAGTCTGAAATCAATGCAACATATATGGGCCTCAACCTTATATTAAGCCCATTTATATAAGAACCCATTAAAGTGTGTACAAAATAAATAATTTAAAAGAAAAATATCTAAAGGATTACAATTTTTGGTTAAAATTTTTTTTTTTATCATTTTTATAGAATTTAAAATATTATAATGGTTAATTAATATAAAGTAGAAATTATATAAAAATGAAAAGTAAATTACGTAAATTGCAATATTATTTTATAATTTAGAAAAAAAAAATCAATTATAAGACTTTATTTAGTTGTAACTTTAATTGAAATTAAATAGATTATAAACCTAAATAAAAATTAGATGAGAATAATCTATTAAACAAAACCAACCCAAATTAAACCAAAACATATCATATTTAACTTAATTTCTTTTAATGTTTTTTTTGCATATAAAAATTAAACCTTTATTATATATAAACTTTTGATTTGAATTTAATTGTGAAGCAAGTAAGATGCTTGTTCTTGAATAACATTCCATGCTTCCTTTACATGCTTTTCCTCCGTCAATGCCGCTCCAATGGCGAATCTCAGTACAAATTTTCCAGACAAAACCTGTTTCCAACACAATAACCTTATAATAATCTATGTCTTAACAACATTATCCAAAAGAAGAAATTAAAACTAGTTTTTTTTATCACTTACAGTGTGTGACATGAAGAGTTTTCCTGAAGAGTTCACTGCATCTAACAGATTCCGATTTAATTTGTTACACTTTTCTTCATCGTTGTTCGCAGCCACGAATCGAAAACAAACCAGAGAAAAGATTCGAGGAGTGATAACCTAAAAACATTCATCTGTTCTTTAATCTCAATTCCTTACATTGAGAAGAATCTTTTATGAGAGGAAAGTGGTAAAATAGACCCTGAATTTTGCGATTTTGGGGTCAAAAGCCTCTAACTTTAAAAATAGTTTTTTAGACCCTAAATTTTGATAATTGGATTTTTGAAACCCTAAACCTTAATAATAATCAAGTTTTTTTAGACCGAAATCTCAAATTTAAACTTAATATATTAATTTTTTTTTTTGTTACACTTTGAAATTATGATTTAATTTTATCCTTAAAGTTTTATTTTAATTTAAAAAGTTCCGTCGGGTTTAAAAAATTTGGTCATCAAAATTCATGATCTAAAAAACCATTTTTAAAGTTTGAGGGTTTTTACACCAAATTGACAAAATTCAGAGTCTATGTTACCATTTTCCCATTTTTAAAAGTTACCTCAAAGTTAGGATGTTGAGTTAGATATTGTTCAAAGTCTTTAGCTAGTTTGATATGGTTTCTTATGTACTTCTTCAAGTTCTCTGATCCATAAAGTCGTAAAACCATCCATAGTTTCAGTGATCTGTTCCAAAAACATTAAAGAAAACTTTAGATTTTTATGTATATATGTTCTTCAAAACTTTGAATTTTTTAGGTGAAATTGCAGAAAAAGTACCTGAATCTTCGTCCAAGAGGAATTTGTAAATCTTTGTAATCAATAACCAAGTTTTCTTGAGAGGCCTAGCAAAATAAATTAACAAATATTTACAATATTAGAGGTTGTTAAAACATTAAAGGTTTTATTGTTGTTAAAACATTAAAGGTTTTTTAAACCCAGGCATTTTTTTTTTTGTAAAAACCCCCAACTTTTTAATATTTAAATGTAGCGTTACATTTATTGGGAAAAAATTGAGGTTTAAAAAACCAAATTAAAACGTTAGCTTTTTTACACAAAAACATGAAAACTTAGAGTTTTCACCATAATCCCAAACATTAATTCAGTGACAAGTTGTGGAACCAACAACAACAAAATAAACACAAATTTTCATTGTTGTTAGTAGTTGTCTCAAATTTTGTCTGAAATCATTACAAATTGTGACAATATAATGTTAAATTGATTATTGTAGCAAAAAAGAGGTAATTTGTCACAAATTTTTTTTGCTACAATTGTATTTTGTGATAAAATCCGTAGCAATAACACATTTGCATACCTTATTTTTTAGAAACTCTGGATTTGTTGAAAGAGCTTGAGTGAGAGCATACCTATCCTATTAATTTCAAAAATATTAAATCCTTATATTATATGAAAATAACAAAAAAAATCAAAAATATATAAATATTTAAAGAGAAAATGTTACCTTAACCCAAAGTAGAGAACAATCAAAATTAGTGAGGAACCATTTATGTGCATTTATATTAAAAGAATCTGCAAATTCTACTCCATTTATGTATTTTCTATACTCTTCACATATACAAGCACTTCCTGCATATGCTGCATCTACGTGAAACCACATCTCATTCCTCTGACAAAAAAATACACACCACAATATTCAAAATTCACATCAAATTCTAAATCTAAACAGAACCAAACCAAACCGAAAAAAAACCGAAAAAATCAAATCAAACCTTTGCAATTTCTCCTAATTCAGGCAATGGATCAACGGCTGTTGAAGAAGTAGTACCAACCTAAAATATAACAACATTGAATTTTATTCAAAAATCATATCATAGCATATCATATATTATATATAACATATGTAATAACCAATGCATATACATACATATACATATGTATGATGATATATCTTCTAGTTCTTACATTGCCACATAAGAAAAATGGAATAAATCCTGCTTCAAGATCTTTAGTTATAGCTTCTTGAAGCAATTCTGGGGACAACGCATAATTCGTCGAAGAATCTGTTTTCAACATCTTCAAATTCTCCGGATAGATTCCAGCTATCTATTTCACATCAAAACATTAGCAAAATTCACTGATTTCTATTGCCAAAATCGTCGTTTTTATTGACTACAAATGGTTTTACAGATTATTTTTCACCTGACAACCTTTCTGTAGAGCAGAATGTGTTTGATCAGACGCATAAACCGTAAGTTTTTCAAGCGAATTTTTCCCGAAACTTCTTAAGAACTTATCGCGAGCTGCGATCAAAACAACTAAAATAGCTTCACTTGCTGTTCCTTGTATTATACCACATCCATTTCCTAACAAAAATCACAAAAAACTCACTCAGATCTCAAGAAAATGATATATAGTTTATAAAATTTTGACAAGTTTATACCATTGTTTGAAAGAAAATGTTGAGGCAGATTCAACAATTTTGCGATCCAATCAAGAACAATCATTTCGAGTTCAGTTGCAGCTGGAGAAGTAATCCAACTAAAACCAATGATATTAAGACCAGCACTTAACATTTCACCCAAAAACCCTGCAACACTACTATTTGAAGGATAGTATGCAAAAAAATTTGGACTTTGCCAATGTGTTACACCAGGTAATATCTTCTCCTTAACATCTGCAAATAACATAAAACAACTCATCACTGTGATCTATCAATCTATAAATATATATATATATATATATATATGTCTATAAAAACTTAATTTTTTAAATGGAGAAGTTTTGTAACTTTGTTCTATTAGATCTATAGTTTCTTTAATCTGGGCAAGGCCGGTCCTGAGGCAAGCGGTATGAGACATTCGCCTCGGTCCCTAAATTATACAGCTTTCGAATCATATATTTACTTCTATAAAAATTTTGTTTTTTTATTTTCGTTATATGAAATATCGGCCCTCATTTCAAATTTTTCGGTTTTTTAGAGTGGATTCTGAATCCGGGACTAGATTTTGATTACGCTTGTGACAGGTTCACAAACATATGTATCGGCTCTGGGTATAAACAAGTGAAGCATTTGTCTAGAACCATTCAAATTTGATGTTAAAACAAGAAATGTATGTATAAGTTGTTAGTTCACCATGAAGAACATGTTCCAAAGTTTGAGGATGTTGAGGTGCAGAATCTGGTAAGAGATCATGAAGATAACCAGGCTGCATCATAATCATAAACAACACATTGTAACCGATGCAATAATGTTTGAATAATGTACCAATTTTGGTTTAAACACTACGAAATTTGAGATATTCTAAATCTAATACGAATTGAGAGTAAAATTAAATAAAAAAAATTAAAAATATAACCTGAACTTGGCTAAGGACAGGAAATGATTCAATGGTTTTGTAATAATCAGCGATGAAATCAATCATTTGATGCCCAAATTCTCTTAATTGCTCCGAATCCATTGCCTTCAACACTTCACTATCATCATTTTCTCCGTTCCTTACAACAAAAATTCAAAAATAAACTCAAAAAATCACATGTAAATTCGATTAAAATTAGTCCGCCATTGTCGAAATCAAGATTAATTTGAAAAGAAAATCTATTAAATTTCTGTAACTTACATTATATAATTTGAATTTGTTGCTGGAGAAGAACGATTTCTGTCGACTGGTTTAGGTTTAAGGTTCGGTAGGGATTAGGATATCTCTTATTTATAGGGCTCATATTTAATTTATTTCTCCAATATTATTTAATTTTTTTTATAAGTCCATTTTTTAAATTTTCGTGAAAAAAAAAATGTATTTATGTTGTCCACTCAAATTATTTATTCAGGTGAATATACTTTATGATTGGAAGACGATAATATATTTATTATTCTTATGTTTGCATATAAACCATTAAATAAGCGACAAAAAGATGCTTGAAAGTAACAATGAATTGCTTTATTTTGTTTGATGTGTTTATAAGAAAAATGTAAACATAAATCTTCTTTTTAAATCAATTACAAAATATTGTTTTAGAATAAGCAAAAATAAATATGTTATAATACACACAATATATTTTTGGTGATAATTTACCAAAATCAAATCGAAGTTAATATTAGGGAATATAGTAAAACAAACCACAAACTTTGTCGATTTAGTGAAAAAAACCCTCAACTTTAAAAATAGTTTTTTAGACCATGAACTTTGAAAACCGGGATTGTTAAACCCTACGAGTTTTTTAAAATTGGGGTTTAAA
>KE152562.1:22625-62724 GCA_000411095.1 Aethionema arabicum | reverse complement strand
TGATTGGTAAAGCTGTGAGCTGTTAGTTATAAAATTACTAAAATAGATAAATAATAAACATGAATAAAATAGGAAATTAGTTAAATCTACGAGGGTAATTAAGTTTTTTTATAATTTAAAGAGCTTAAAGCTCTCAAAAAGCTCTGACGTAGGAATCGAATGGGAAAGCTTTTAGTAGAGCGGTAGCTGTAAGGGGCTGAAGCAGTAAGCTGCTGAAGCTGTAATCGGCTGAAGCTTATATTAAAATTATTTGATTGGTAAAGCTGTGAGCTGTTAGATATAAAATTACTAAAATAGACATATAATAAACATGAATAGGAAATTAATTAAATATATAAGGATAATTATGACTTTTTACAGTTTAAAGAGCTTAAAGCTTGGGAAAAGCTCCAACGAAGAGCTTAGAGATAACGAGCTTTTAGGAGCTTTTAGACCTACTTACAGCTCCGCTTTAAGCTCTGACAACCAATCGCGATTGGCAATTAAAAAGCTTTAAGCCCGACTAAAAGTTCCCCCAATCAAACTCCTAGAGCTTAGAAGTGAAGAGTTTTTAGGTCCCCTCTAAACTCGACTTTAAGCTCTGCCAGTCAAACATGATTGGATTTTAAAAAGCTTTAAGCTCTACTAAAAGCCTTCCCAAACCTAAAACAACATATGTATTTGATCTAGTTTAAATATACGAGAGAATCTGTGATTCTGAAGTTTTTTTAGAATTTTTTATCTTATTTTAATAAAGTTACTCATACGAACTTTCAATTATTTATTTTTATGGTTTAAATTGATAGACAAAGGAATTGGCGGCACTTTCATTATTTTAAATTGTGTTTGTTTTATTATATATGAAATAAGTATGAAATCTATAAATATGTTACGTATTTTAGATATATATATATATAATATCAACATTCATAATATTTGATTTAAAATTATGATTTGTAGAAAATTACGTAATTTCAAAAATATCTACAATAAACATATCTATTATATATATATATACAGACACATTGTTGGAAACAATTTGTTGCTAAATTCAATTAAAAGGGGAAGAAAAATAAATTCAAAGTGTAAAAAATTGACTATACATAATAAATCCATGATATAAACGTTTTGCTAACCGACATTATAATAATAATAATAACGCATAGTAGAATTCTGGTTGAAATTCATTTGTAAAGTACAATATAATATCAATATTGATGTTACGTTACTTACCGAATTTTTCCTGTTTTTTAGACTAGAAAACAAGTTTTATTAGTTTAAATGCAAATTAAATATAATCGAATTTTAATACCTGGAAAAACAAAAAGAAAACTTTCGTTTTCCCATTTAAAACTAAAAACCGATAAATGAAGAACCACTATTTTTTTTTAAATAGCATATTTATAACATATGTACAGATAATACCTAAACCATTTTCCATCACATCCAAATTAAGATGTGAAGTTTTAAAAAAACCCCAAATTAAGAGTCTTTTTATGTTTAAGCCCATGTTTTTAACAAATGGGCCTTAAAGATAATAATTAGTTGTTATTGGGCCTTTATGTATACATTTAAGCCCAATTACTTTTAACTATAAACCGTCGCAGTCTTTTCCTTGCCGGAATAATTTCCACGGACGGCAAGTTCACCGGCCGTTATATAAAGCGATTATTCGCAGATAGGATTTCATTTCAGAAAGAAGAAAAGTTTCAATTTGAAGAAGCGAGATTCAATGGAGGATGAATTTGAAGGTCTACGAGCTCATTTTCCTGTTTCGTTTGGTAAGACATCTAAGGTTTCGTCGTCAGTCGAAGCTATCCACAGTGCCACTCGTCGCACTGATGCAAGCACCGACGTTGGAGTTTCATCAGATTCCGTCGCGAAAAGAGGTGAATCTGGATTCCCGGCTTTGTCTTCTTCATCTGAAACCTGGTTAAGAACTGTTCGTGGTCCCAATCGTAACCCTAATAACAACGCTGGTGAACAATCTAGCTCCAGTTTAGTTTCTTCGGAGGAGGATGTAACCATAGGACCACCACCGCCTCCGTCTAAATCAACGGACGAAGAGGATGACAAAATTGTGATGGGACCACCACGACCATCAAAAGTACTCGACAACGTTAATGATTCAGATGATGAAGCGGGTATGATCGGTCCTCCGCCACCTCCGGCTGCTACCTCTGATGTAGACTCCGATGAGGATGACGATGTTGATGGAGATGAGGGAAATCGATACGAGATTCCACTGAGCAACGAGATTCAGCTCAAGGGTCATGTAAAGGTATACTAAACAATCTAATTTCATGTTTGTACTTCCATGGAGATTTTGAGTATGAAAATTGAAGAACATTGTCTTTCCATTGGAACAGATTGTTTCAGCTCTCGCTGTTGATAACGCTGGAGCTAGGGTTCTATCAGGTAGCTATGACTACACTGTGCGTATGTACGATTTCCAAGGGATGAATTCCAAACTTCAATCCTTTAGGCAGATTGAACCATCTGAAGGTCACCAAGTTCGTAGCTTAAGCTGGAGTCCTACTTCAGGTCAATTCTTATGCGTTACTGGTTCTGCACAAGCTAAGGTATATGCTTGATCAAAATGTTTGGATTTAGGAGTCTTTATCTAAGATTTGCTCACATATATTGCTTTGAATTGTCAGATTTATGATCGAGATGGTATTACTCTTGGTGAGTTCATCAAAGGGGATATGTACATCCGTGATCTGAAGAACACCAAGGGTCATATTTGCGGGTTAACTTGCGGAGAATGGCATCCAAGAACTAAAGAAACTATTCTGACGTCTTCGGAAGATGGATCCTTGCGGATATGGGATGTTAACAACTTCCTAAGCCAAACGCAGGTCTTATTCCCTTCCTATATCCACATTTGCTGAATTCCACCTACTTTTGCTGGTTCAAGTTCAGTTTCTGGTTGCAAAATGTCTTCATATCCTGCAAGTGTTATCATCTAACTGTTTTCTTGGACAGGTTATTAAGCCTAAGCTTGCTAGACCAGGGAGGGTTCCAGTTACAACCTGTGCTTGGGACCGTGATGGAAAACGTATAGCAGGTGGCATAGGAGATGGATCTATACAGGTTAAGATTGCCCCTTTTTTCTTCTTCATGTCTTACTGCTTGCTGAGGTCGTCTAGCTTTAACGTTGTTATAACGTTGTTGTTTATTGTTCTAGATTTGGAGTCTGAAGCCAGGATGGGGAAGCCGACCAGATATATATGTTGGGAACGCCCATACTGATGATGTAACCTCTGTAAAATTCTCTAGCGATGGGAGAATTCTGTTGTCAAGGAGTTTAGATGGTTCTCTAAAGGTATAAAACTTAAATCATAACACTGCAAATGCATCCTGGTTTAGTAGATATCTAAGAGAATTTGCTCACCATGGGAATTTGATCTCTTTCTTTATCCAATCAGATATGGGACTTACGGAAAATGAAAGAAGCTCTAAAGGCTTTCGAGGATCTCCCAAATAATTATCCTCAAACCAACGTTGCGTTTAGTCCAGATGAGCAACTGATTTTGACAGGAACATCTGTTGAGAAAGACAGTACAACAGGAGGGTTGCTCTGCTTTTACGATCGGACAAAACTCGAGATTGTTCAAAAAGTTGGAATATCTCCAACTTGTAGCGTTGTGCAATGTGCTTGGCATCCGCGGTTGAATCAGGTAACAACTTAAGTCTGTCCAATAACTCGCCTTTTCGATTTGGAAAAATGGTAAAACAGACCTTGAACTTTACCGATTTAGCGTAAAAACCCAACTTTAAAAATGGTTTTACACCAAATCGACAAAGTTTAGAGTCTATTTTACTATTTTCTCTTTCGATTTCCCATGCTCATAAGCTTAAAAAACCCGGTTAACAAAATCTAGAGTCTAAAAAACCACTTTTAAAGTTTGGGGGAGGGTTTTTACACCAAATCGGCAAAATTTAGAGTCTATTTTACTATTTTCTCTTTCGATTTCCCATGCTCATAACTCATAAGCTTGTTATGTTAGATATTTGCTACATCTGGGGACAAAAGCCAAGGAGGAACTCACATTCTTTACGACCCAGCACATAGCGAGAGAGGAGCATGTGTATGTGTTGCTCGAGCACCAAGGAAGAAATCAGTGGATGATTACGAACCAGCATTAGTTATCCACAATCCTCATGCATTACCATTATTCAGAGACCCACCAAGCCGTAAACGTGAAAGAGAAAAGGCATTGAAAGATCCTATTAAATCTCACAAGCCTGAGATTCCAATGTCAGGACCTGGTCATGGTGGAAGAGTTGGAACAACCAGTGGAAGCTTATTAACACAGTATCTTCTCAAGGTAAAGTAGAAGCATCCTTATTATTACAAAGCTTTAAGTATTCATCTCGGTTTCAACATAGAGACCCCAAACTATTTCCGTTTGGTGGCAAATAACCCTTACCTTTCAAAATGGTTTTTTTAAACCCTAAACTTTGATAATCAAATTTTTTTAAACCCTGTTGGATTTTTCAAATCAAAATTCAACTTTAAGCATAAAATTAAATCATAATCTCAAAATGTAACCAGAAAATATAATCCAAATTTAAATTATACTATAACTTTAAGCTTAAATTTGAAATTTCAAATTAAAAAAAAAATCCGATTATCAATGTTCAAGGTTTAAAAAACTGTTTTGAGAGTTAGAAAGTTTTTTTCACCAAAGTGAAATAGTCAATGGTCTAAAATACAATTTTTGGCTTCAACATATTAAGGGGTTTAAGTGAGTAATTGAATGTGTAATGTGTTGTGCAGCAAGGTGGGATGATAAAAGAGACATGGATGGAAGAAGATCCAAGAGAAGCAATATTGAAATATGCAGAAGTTGCTGCTAACGATCCTAAGTTTATTGCACCTGCTTACGCTCAAACCCAACCTAAACCTATTTTTGCAAAAGATGATGAAGAAGAAGAAGAAGAAGACAACAAGAAATAGGTTAAGACAGGTTTCCTTTGTACTGTGAAACATCAAATGAATCAGTTGAACTAAGAAAAGGGTTTAAAGTGTTCTACACGAATCTTATTAAAAAAAAAAAAAAGCTTCTATTTGATGGTAAATTTACAAGGAGAAAGATGTGTGTTTTATATGTTTAATCAAAGTTAATAGAGAAACAACACTCAAGACACAAAGTATAAAATCTATGTCTCTGTTTTTACTTTTAAAACCTACAGAAAAAAAAATCTGAAGTTATTGTATTTCGTTACCTGTAAAGGTTTACTACCTCTGCGTATAGTAGTGGGTTTCTTCGGTTTACATGTATATATAAAACGACGTTAGAGACCGCCGTTTTCGAAGCTGGATAACCTCGAATCTGATAAAACGCTAAACAGTTGTGTGTCTACAAATAACTGCAAAATCCCACAACACAAAAAGAGACATTATAAGTCTGTATATATATTCCAATGAGACCAAGGTTCAATAAATCTAGAACGATTAGTCAGGACCTAGAGATTAGATCATAATCTAACTATATATTTTATAAATAGATTTAAGGATTATAATGACACATAATTTTAAGTGGTTTAGAACTAATTAGAAAAAAAAATCATTTTAAAAGGTTTAAACATTAGACCGACTGATTATTCTGACTAAATCAATGTTTACCAATTCGAATCATGTGATGGATCAATGTCACTACAAACAAATCACGTTTTTTTCTACCGTTAATACAAAAACCGGTGTCAAATCGCTGTCTAGACAGATGCGGGATTAATCGGAATTTAGACGGACCTAGGCACGATTTTTAGAGCATTGATATTCGGATTTCGGGTTCGAGGATTTGTACCTTAATAAATGGTCGGTCTCTACCAGGGAATGAATCAATGAAGCTGTCTTTTAACAGTAGAGAGACCTGAAAAAGTTTGTGAGTGAGATAAAGAAAGTGATTCTATGTTAAGGTTTGAGGAGGCAGTAGTTAGTATTAGTACCCTGTCACTATTAGATTGAACACTGGTTATGGTGTGAGAGTGTAAATCTGAGCAGAGCGATTCCATGTAATCTCTCATTATTCTCAAAAAGTTTGTCGCTGCTTCTACCTGGAGAATGATCGATTTTTTCGAAAATGAGCAAGTGATTTATAGCTTTGATATGTAAATTTTAGGCATGTATTGTGTAAACTACTTACTTGTACTTCATTGCATTTATAAACTGGGTGTCTTTTAGCGGTAGAACTTTGATGAGCTAGTGTGGCGTGAATTGGACCCAACTGAGTCATAAGTTCCCTACGGTGCGGTAATGCTGGCATGTTACATGTTTTTACCTGAAGAATAAGGTTAACATTGCATTGAGATTGTCGATTTACAGATTTCGATTTGGGAACTCAGTAAAAAGAATGAAATAAGAGACTTTTGTAATAAGAGCACAAAACCTGGTTGTTCATGATGTTAACTAGAATAAGATTAGACGTCTTGACCTTCCAATCAACAGGTTTGTTGTGTATACCGACCTGCACGTAATGGAAGCCCGAACCGAGTGAGCAACAGAAACACATGAAGTTATCGAAGATCTAGCTATCGAAGACAGAGTATGAGTTACAGTGTTCATATGAATAATGAACTTACAAGGAAGGGAACAGGTGCTTCGAGGAAATCAAACATTCTTCTGGGTAGAACCTAAAGGCAGTAGAGAAGAAGTTACAACAAGGAAATTACAATTTAATGGGTCAAAATGTGTTTTCTATTCACGAGGTTTCAGTGATGTTATACTTACTGGAAGCAATAAACTCTGCCATTGAAATGGCCGAATCATTGGGACAAGAGACAGTACTATTGCAGACAAAACACCCTGAGCAAGTTCAAAAAACCATTTCCATATAAAACTCGACATAAATGGGAAGGAGAATCAAGAACAATTACTAGAAGTGGACAGATTTAACTAACCAGGTTCGGGCAGATAACCACAATTTGCTTCTCTAATAATACTCCAGCAATAAGTGACATTATCTGAAAGCAAGAAAAATACTTGGTAACTTCAGTTATATGGTACCTACGAAAATAACTCAAGGCACTAAGACATCTCATCGCACACAAGTATTGATAGGATCGTGATCCTAATCTCTCTTTATTGATCAATATCCAAATCACAATACTCAGGATAAATCCTACCAAAATCTTCTCTCCACTTTCTCTCCTAGGCTATCCTTCTTATTTATAGACTCTTATCTAAATCTAACTATATTTAACAACTCTATAACAACTCAAGAACTTCTTAACATCATCTGTACGTCTTCTTTAATCTCTTCCTATCAGTATCTTGGTCGCAAACTAACTCCAAAACAACAAAAAAGATGCTTAGAAGAGGCCGTACAGTTTCAAGAGAGAGAATACGGCAAACTGTTGCCGTTGTCCACAATGAGAGACCCAGGGCCTCCTCAGCAGCCGCCAACCTTGCATTAATCTTTGGCAGAGAATAAAAAGGTTGGTTGAGATGAGATGAGGAATTAGAAGCAATACTGTAAAAGGATATGAAGTATATGAAAAAGTATACCTCCGAGGAATCAGAGGAACATGTATATTCTTCTGATACGCCAAGAGCTGACAAAGAGGGACGGGTATACTCCATGGCTTGTAAATGTTCCAGAGGATGGAAAACTAATTTACCGCCTAGGGAAGGAATTGCCAACGAATGATAGCCGCAGACTAATTGTAATGAGTCATTTTTGTG
Source organism: Aethionema arabicum (assembly GCA_000411095.1). Lineage (NCBI taxonomy): Eukaryota > Viridiplantae > Streptophyta > Magnoliopsida > Brassicales > Brassicaceae > Aethionema > Aethionema arabicum. Next base: position 55,052 of record KE152562.1, on the reverse strand, counting down.
GTCCTATGAAAGAGTCACCATAAGGCATATGAATAATATAAAACTGGTGTAACAACTAGTGATCTTCTTACTTACCCTAGCCCATTCTAGTACGAAGTCATCACCAAAATCAATTTCACTATTTGATAAATCATCAACGTCCTCTGATATCACGCTTCTTACTGAACTGTCATAAATAAAAAGCTAATCTGAGCACATGTAAAGAACTCATCATAACACAGATTGAAAAATGACAACGGAAGTAAGAAAAATACAGGAGATGAGAAGTGCTTACCCGAACATGGAATCACAGCTTTCATTACGCTCTATCTGTTCGGTCCTAGAATCAGCACATGTAATCTCTGCTGAAGCGTTGCCATTTTCATAGCTTCGGTGAATTCTTTCGGAGCCATCCAAGTTGTTCTCAAATACTTCAGAAGAATTATCTTCGGAACAATGGAAAACTTTTCTATCATCTTTTTCTATTTCCTTGATCTGGCTTATATCTGAAGTATCAGTCATGACAACACTATCTGGAGATTGAGGTTCTGCAGAATTTGCTACGTCACCATCAGATATCAACCCAGCAGCAGCAGCCGTAAGTTCCATAACACCATCAACAGGTATTGCAGAACCCATCCAATCGTCAGGGTTACTACGAGGTGAACTAACAATGCCATTCATTTGATCATTCATCCTGGAAACTAATGGGCGATGGCATGCAGCAGCAAGAGACATCTCACTAACAAATTCTGTTATTCTTTTTAGGCGCTCTTGTGCGATCATACTGCATCAACAAGAGATACATCTTCAATTCGAGTTTTTTGGTTTCTAGCTCAAAGGAAAAAGGCAGTATTAAGAGCAGGAGGGAAGAGCTTATGTACCTGTTTAACATCTCAAAGTGCAGTTCAAAAAAAGGAACTCTAGTTAGCAAGCAATAACATCGAGGTGCAGATACCAAAAAACGACTGCCTCCTCCAGATGAATGCAAGGGTGATGCAGTGCTTAACACACCAGGTGGTCTCTGAATAATCTCTGAGACATGTAAGCAAACACCATAAAGCGTTGCATCATCGGCCACCTGATAAAAAAAAATATTTTTGAGAGCCCCGTGCAAACTTCTACATGGCTAGTAGATGTTTGAGACTAAAGAAGTTAATCAACTTAAAGAAAGATAGATTACCTTGAAAGAAAATATAAATGCTGAATCATCTGTGCCTAAATGCTCCTGTAGCAAACTCAAAAGTATTATGTATGTAGATCTATATGGTAACTAACATATCTATCCTACAGAAGCTCATACAGATATTTAATTCAAAATGATTTTCGGACCTGCCCATATACAAGCTCATTTAGATCACTGAGAGATGGGGTTCTCTCCAAAAGTCGTGCCTGTTAAGAAAAATCATGTTTCAACAGTCTTAGTTTCGGCATGTATCAGAGGATAACCCAATAATGATGCCAACTTATGCTATGCTTTGTTTTTACCAGCACTATGAATCAATGCCAAGTAGATTTTCCAATTAACTGAGATGGCTCATCACAAGTAATACAACAATTCACATTGACGATCCTCGTTTAGATAAGTATAAAGAGATGCAGACCATACATGTCATACCTTGACACCACCAGGAAAGCAGAAAGTTGCTAGATCCTTTGGGCGCATCGCCACCTTCTTCCCAGGAGGGTATTTAAAAAGTATCTGTACATCGAAGGAAAGTTGAAAAGGAGAAGAAATAACCAATTAAGTATGCCCAGAAGCAGAGTAGACGGATATAACTAATAAAACCGGCAAGCGAGAATGTATTCAACAAAGAAATAAAAGTGTGACAAAAAAGCCAACAAGGCACAGAACAAGATGATAAAATGGAAATGAGTCTCATGTTCGATCTCTTATTAGAGGTAACATATATTGTTTGTTATGTTAGTCGTTGTTATCTCTAATATCTCTCAGGCTCTAAGCATGAGCAAAACTATTGGAACTAAAATAAAAACTAACGTAACACAGACCTGTGGTTCCAATACTGGAAACTGAGGCCCACGGTGACGGAGTATTCTGTAATCTGCCACTTCATACCGTGACATCTCCATCTCCCATTTCTTCCTTCTCCGGAATGCCTCCTCCACGGGCCGTAAATCCGTTTCTGGATTAAGTCCCACAATGATAAAGTGTTCAAAAAGTGAGGTTGGCTCCTTATATTTTGTTTGATCCTAGAATTATCCAATCGAAAAAACTAGTCAGCTAATATATTATGCAAGCCAAAGGTACAACGATTGAAGGATGAGGAACTAAATAGTCAAAAACTTGTTTCAAAGTTTGATAGGGAACTCTAGAGAGATTATATACCAGAGATTTCGAAGAGTGAAGCTGGTACCACTGTCTTTTTTGGTTTGCTAGTACTTCAGGATTGAAGGTGGGGCGATTATCATCACGTAGATTGCTGACCCCACGCCAAGCCTTCTGCATCTGAGTTTTCAATCTCTGGAAACTGTTCGTTCGCCGGTGTCCAGGAGTCCCTATCTCACTTTGGGAGCGCCTGTGTCCCAGTGTGGGTGACTGAGGCAAGACAGGTCCACTGAAGTATACGTTTTGAAATACCTCTCCAGCTACTTTGACAGGATCCATAACAGATGGAGAAGAAGAGTCTTGTTCTCCTAAAACTTCTCTCATTTCCATCTTTCTAACGCTTGTGTCAACAACTTTTGTCTCGCAGCTTAAACTCTTATGTTCATCATCGTTTTCCCTCAGAATCAAACTTGAATTATCTTCACCATCCTTTTCCAACATTATGTTCTCATCCTTATTCTCACATCTCTTACACATAGCTGTATCTTCTTCACTTCCAACTTTCAGATGCTGGAGTTCATCTACTTTAGCTTGACCATTTGCCACTTCTGTACCCATTTCTTCAACCTCCGCCTTTAGAGGATTTGGGCAGTCCTTCGTTTCATCTATCTCCGGCAAACCTGAACCAAATTGTTCTTTATCCCTTGATATAAATTCGAGTACCTTGCCATCTCTTTCCAATACAGCTTCTTTGTCATCCATATTTATCCTTTCCTGAGAATTTTGTGAGCATTCACTCTGAAACTGTTTAGGAGATTCATGCCCATCTTCTTTGTCAACGCTTTCGGATGAACACCTCCCAACTTCTTTATCATCCCTCAAAGCATTCGAGACACCATTTATATTGCTGGCTCTCCTTTCATCTTCCGTAGAATCTAGTTTCAAAACACAGCTTTCATTCTTACTCGACATGTCTCTTCCATCTTCCCTTCGCAGTCTCTCTTGTATGTCCCAATCATCTTTATATCCATCCTCCAATGATGCACTCGATTCAACTTCCCTTTCGCTCGTTATGGGACTTCTCTCACCATTTTCCATGTGTCCCTCGTCTTTTACATTCCCCCTTGAGGTACATACTTCACTAGTCATAAATGTTCTCTCCTCACAAAGCGTTCTCGATGTATTCACTTCATCTCCTTCTTCGTGCCTACCTTCCTTAACCATGTAAAATGTGTTCTGCTCATCTTCCTCTTCATCCTTCCTCATTGCTCCTCTCCATCTATCTTCAACTCCATCCCTAGAATCCTCACTTTCACGCTCATCTTCCACATCGTTCTTCTTCGAATACCTTACGATTTCCTCTCTGTTCCCATCTCCCCTATGAACAGCCAATACGTCTTCCCTCATATCCGTATCAAAACCCAGATTCATGCAACACTTCCTTCTCCCTCACACAACATCAGCAAAAAGAATAACTAAGCATACCCCAATTTCCTACTAAAAACAAACAAAAAAGATTCATATCAACAAACTAGCAAAAACAAGAGCTTCCATCAGAGAAAAATATAATCAAGAGCAAAATGAAATCCAATTCCTTAAAAACAAGACAAAAATACACACACAAACACCTGAAATTTGTCTCAGTCACAAGCTATCGGAACTTGATTTAAATCTAACAATCTCATAAACCGCCTGCTCAGATGATTGCAACGCTATTTTCCCTTCAAATCACAAATCCTCTTTTATAACGAAACCCTAATTTTCGAAATGAGTTGAAACCATCAAATTCAAGAAAAAACGTGTTCAAAGTACGAATTCAAAGCTCCAGCTAGCACCAGCTAATCGAATTTGTAAAAACAAAGCTAATAAAACGTACGAATCAATAAAACGAGATGATCACAACAAAATAGCGAAATCAGAATCAAGAATTTAAGAACAACATACCTCCAAAATCCACCAGCAAAACAAATTCAACGCTCCTGGGAAAATTATACGAAAATTCAAATATGAAAAATCTCCTAACAAAAAAAACTTGTAACGGAAGGTTGGATATGGAGGGAACGAAATGAATGCGATGAATGTAAGAGAGATTATTATTAGCGACAAAAATGGGATTATATTTTTTTCATGGGGGCGAAAAAGACAGGTAAATAAAGTTTCTGCTAAAAATAGAATTTTTAAAAAGTTTCTGTAGGGAAAAGGGGAGGTTATACTTGAGACTAGGAGAACAACAGCTCAGGTGTTTAATATTTCCCTAAATTTATTTTCATTTTAACCCCTCAATTTTCATTTGTTTCTAAATATATTCTTAAACAATTACATTTTCTACATTTTTATTAAAAAAATATAGATCTTAACTAAAATCTTAAAAATATTAATTTAGTTTTATCAGCTATTATAAATTAAATGCATAAATTATAAAGGAAAAAAATACTAAATTTATCTTGTTCCGACATTAAATTATTATTATTTAGTTTTACATAAGAAATGTAGATTCATATTACAATCTATATTTAGTGTATGAATATAAAGTTATATAATATAAAAATAGAATTTAAAATAGACAATATTTTTAAAAAACTTTAATTAGATATTCTTAAGTTTTAAATATTTCTTGTTTTGCATCACTTATTTTGTTGCTACCATTTCTAAATGTTTTGATGTGAAAAAGTATTTGGATATAAAAACATATACTAATAAGTTTTAGGGTGATAAGTGAAAAAAGTAGAAAATAGAGGTAGTAACTTGTAAACATTGAAAAGTGGAATTGACTTTGAAAACGGGAGTTGAACGTGCGATGGCGCTTTACCGAATTCAACGGTTGAAGATAGTGTTCTCCCACGCGCCATATTTATTATTCGATCTCAGCCGTTGGATCTAACTGTTACGAAAATCTCCCTCTGACCATGATATTTAAGCGTAGTCGCGTACACATAGTCAAAATTGGAATGTAATTAAATATTTATAATTATAGTATGTTCATAATTTAGTTTACAATAAGTAAATAAACAAATATTTAAATGAATAAACATGTAATAAATATAGAATAGTAAAAATAAAATTAATGGATCTATGTTTTAGATAATTTCATCTTTGTATAATAATTAAAAACTATTTTTGTGTATTTTTTCTCTGATATCTTAAAATATATGTTTTTTTTTCTCTTGATAAATATTAATGTGTATATATCTATAATGTGTGCATGTACAACTCCCTCTGTATTATAATATAGAGTATTTTACTTGAATATAGGACAATTAATAAATTTGTTAAAATAATATTTTTATTTCTAATTATTATATATTTTTGTTTTCTCGATTATTTTTCATTTAATAACTACAAGAACCATTTTGACAAAATAATAAAAAAATATATATAAAAATAAAAAAATTTATAATATAAAACAAAAATAAAATATTAAAACTTCCTATAAGAACCGAGGAAGTATGTAAATTGAAAAATTTGTAAGACTTAAGAGCGTGCGTATAACTCGCAAAACAATGAAAGATACAATTTCCCAAGGTCGCACATGCTCTCTTTGCCGACCACTTTCTTCTTGGGAATTGCTCTTAATTTCTTTTAACTATAACTATGGCATTGTTATTAATGAAAACTATACGTATAAACTCAAAAACAATGTCAATTGTATAAATAAATAAATAAATAAATAAACGTACAAAGTGTTTCAGAAACACATTAATGGTTTCGTCAAAACAAAAAAAAGACATATGATATGGATAATGATGTAGATCATGGTTAACATGTCTAGCCTCCAACTGAGCAAAATCACACATTGGATAATCAATTCCGATATTGGAATAAATAAAAAATCAACGTATCTTTAGTTTTTTGTAAAAAAGAATACTAGTAGTTACAAAAATAATCGCTCTTGTTTTTTTTTTTTAGAATGTCGTTTTAGAATTTTTTACGGTTTAAGAATTTTTTTTACTTATCTAAAACAATTTTACTAATTAAATATATTTACCAAATATACTATAATCATTTATTTAAAACATTTAATGATCAAAAGTACATATTCTCTCGTATGAATTACCTCTAAAATTTAAAACAATATAAAAAAAAAATATGTCTAAAACAACATTTAAAAAAACGGCATAAATATTATTGTTTTTTTCCGTAAGAAAAAAAATATAAACCCAATACCAAAAAATTGTAATGTTAGAAAAACACCATTTTAGTTGTAGTGTCGGCACCTAACATTTTAAGGTTTCGGTTAAAATATCAAGAAGAATTAAGGTTTTGTGTAAATATAATTAAACTGTGATTAAAAAATAATATTAAATAAATAGAATTTGAGCTCCGAAAAAAAAAAAATGAGCATGAAGAATGTAAGATTGAATCAGCGGGTCTTGTGGGATTTAGAAATTTTCTTCTTTCTCTTCTTGACAGCTTTAGGAGTCTTATTTTTTCTAGCTTCCCTCTTCTCCTCTTTCACTTTCCTCTTGTTCTCTTTCCTTGCCGCTTTCTTCTCTACTGGACCTAACACTTCCTTATCATTATCATCATCACTATCATCATCATCGTCATCCGCATCACCATCATCACCATCATCATCATCATCCACTTGTAAACCATGACTAGCATCAGCACCCTTAAGACCAGTGATTGTTTGATAGAGAATGTCCCCTGTATCCTCTCCGCTTCTTATCTTAGCCACGTCCGCCTCTGGATTCAACACCGCGTCTAGAGATTTAGGTATATACGCCTGATACATACATAACAATCATCATTTTCTCATCAATTTCTTCTAAAATTATAGATTTTCTAAGTTTTCTATGTAAAAATGATATATTTCTACAATTTTGACCTTGATGAATACTGAATCTGCTATCTCATCCTCAACAGATGTGTCTCCTCGCTCCATTATTTTGCGTTGGACCTGCCACAGACACAGATATTTGAATTACTTGATAAATTTGATTAATTTTCTAACCAAAATTAATGTTACAGTTTCTACACACCTCTTCCAGATAGCTATCAACTGATTCGTCTGAAATTGTGGGGTCAACTATGAAGTCAAATAACTCTCTTATTCTCATCACACCCACACCACGTTTTTTGAAAAAGTCCTGCACCCAATTTCATATATAATTACACATCGGAACACCATTTTCCATTCAATTTTACCAAAGGTATCAGCAGCAATATTAAATCTAAACCAGGCATTAGCACTTACTGAGACGTGGTCACAATCTTCCCGCAGAAAATTAAGGGTTTGAGGATGGTCAAGATCCACAGATTGAGAAACATCGATTATATAAAGGTGTCCCTGCCAAAGATCACACAAAATCATTACATTCTCTCTTTTGATTTCAGTAACCAATGATTCTTTCAAGAACAAATATCTGAACTTACCTCAAAGTAAAGTATATTATACTCGCTAAGATCTGCGTGCACCAATTTGCACTTTTGATATAATATTCTCATCTGGATTATTAACTGCAAATTAAAGTAGATGAGAAGGTTCCAGTGAATATAAAGCACTCGCAACCGGGACGTCTAAATGAGAGAAATAATTAAGGCAGACACGAACCTCTAAATAACACTCACGTAATTTGTCCAAAGATAATGCAGCATCTTTGAGCCGTGGCGCAGCCCAACCATCTTTCCCTGTAAAAGAGATACAAAAACATGATAATTAAGAGTTTGCTGGGGTCAATAGCTAAAGAATGCATTAGCACGAACCTATAAACTCCATGACTAGAACATTGGACCGTAATAACACAGGAGCTGGACACCTGATTCCTGCTGCCTCAAGCCTGCAAGTGAAGCATGAAGATTTGAAATAAGTTTCCTTATTGTAATTTTCACTTGAGCAGTAGTATGCAGCACACATCCATAATTCTTAGTATAGTAGGTTCTACCTCTTGAGATTTCTGTGTTCTTTTTCAGCCCATGCTGCCACCATCTTACGGGGATTGTGACGACAGTGGCCATTCCTAAAACGGTAATCTCCTTGTACATATCTATCTCGATCCCTGAAAATAAAATAGTCTATTACAAGGTAGAAATCTTTCAAAGTAAAAGACAAAAATATGAAATTCATTGGTATGTATGCATTTGATGAAGTTCATTGGTATGTATGCACAGTGTAAGAACAGCCAAAGCCAAAGCCAAAGCCAAAGCAAAGATCACATATTTACAAGCAAATATCACCTGTTTACTTATAATACATCCCAAATAAGACAGAAACAAACACGAGTTTAGACCACACCGTACGTATCTTGTTTAAATTTCAGGAAACTCTTATGGTTGAGGTGAGGAATTAAACTAACCAAAGAGCAATTTTTTGCTAGTTTAACAGAAATGAACATAACTAAACAAGAACCCCATCTAGACACTAGACAACACTCTTTTGATGGAGTTAAAGGACATATAAAGTGTAACATGCATTTCTGTATTATTCACTCACTTGAAACCAAGAATGGAAGTCTTGTAGACTTTTAGGGCAAGTTCCTGACAGTCAGAATTCGTGGCATGATAAACATTAGCCTGAAAGATAATAAGAGGGAGTGATCAGTGAAGTTAACAAACAAATTCAAGCATTCAATATACTATACTTTCTGTTGATCAAATTTGAAAGTAGTAAATGTGTTCTACTTCTTTGCCTGTTGAAATACAGCCATTAACATAATTGAACACACCCCCATTAAGCATCTTAAGCAAAACCAGGCGGGTTCTTTTATCAAGTGCCTGAAACAAAAGAGAAAACATTAGCAAATTGGGGAAACCAAAGTGAAAGGACATAAGACTCTTGACACTTAAGTTCCACCTGTTCGACTGTTGCTCGATCTGCCTTATCAGTATTTCTGCTCCTGCCAATTTCTGTTCCCCTGAGACTTCCACGAATTTCAGTTGTCACAGAATTTGACATTCCAACTTCAACCCTGCCTTCCCATCCCTGCAGCCGCAATGTTCATATCAACTGCAAGGTACAATACCTCTTAAAACCCTAAATATTATAGTATGAGAGCTACCCACTCGTGCTAAACACATAACCTCTAAATCATAATGTGCATTTTAGCAGTCATAGATGATTTTTCAAATCTTTGACAAAGCTTCCCAAACTCTAAACCCTAGTGTCCAACAAACGGACTACAGAACAATAATGATCTAAAATCAAATCACAAAAAATCTACAAGCGCATCCTGGTAACAATGATAGTACAAGAGAAAGCACAACATCAATTTACATGGAAGAAGGAAATCCAAAATCCGATCAGTACACAAAAATATACCACTAACCAGTGAGAAACTTTACCTCCAAAGGAGATGCACGGAAATGACTAGGAAGCTTCTGCGTCTTATTTGAAAGAGGCTGAAAAGTGGAAGAGTTAGGGCGCGCACCATGTCCGCCATGTGCATTGGGTCGACGTGAATGGAGAGAAAAGGCAGCACCAATAAACTCGCCATCATCTATACCGTCGAGCAAGTCAAGAGCTTCTGCGATATCAGAATCTGACGAAAGAGATTGAAGTTCATCATCTTCATCTTCCACCGCGTATTCGTATTCCCCATCCGGCCGAATAGTTGACGGCGTGTCTGATACTCGCATATTTGGGTAAAGGTACCTCTGAATCAATGGCAGCAGTGGTATTTGGTGTCGTGTTTTTCTAAAATTTCTGTTTTCCAAAACAGAGCATTAGGATAATTAGAAATATTAACAACTAAATATCAAATCTGTGCGCAATCCGATTTTCGCAAAAAATACTCAACCGATAAATAGTACCCAAATCAATCCTATAAAAGAAACTATGGAATCAAATCCTACTCATCAACTCTCGATTGCCAATAGAAAACGGTTAATTTCACCTATTGTTAGGGTTTTTCAGTGGATTATCAACAAAACTGTTAATTCTTCATCCATACAAAAAACTCCTAACATCCCCTAGGATTAGGGTTCCAGACGAATTTAAAGACAAAAATAATTTACCTTGGAGTCCTGTGCGATTTCACAAACAAGACGCTGGAAAGGAAGGTGCTGAAAATAGCGTTTAGAAACGAAATCAGACCAGCTTGAGAGAGAAATTAATCGAGAGGGATGGTGCAACTGCAGGGCGATGATGAATAGCAAGTGAAAAGGGTTTTGGGTTAGGGTTTAACAATTCGTTTGAAACGAAATTCAAATACTCCTATAATAATATAGGGATGTGTATTTGTATATATACGTATAGGTTTTATAATTAAAAAAATATCCAATATCTTAGTGGGCCTCAAACAATTTATAAAGCCCATGTTATATTAAAAAGGTTTAGTAATGGAACAATTAGAAAAGTTGGGTCTGGCCCAGTTCAATATCATCGAAATGACAGATTTGCCCTTGTGCGTTACTCACCATGATTGTCTATTGGGGTCTCACTCAATTTCGCGTCCAAACCCTAATTTATTTCCTCTCAGATGTTTCAATTTTAGTAATTGTGAGTTTTCCCGGTAGAATCGTGAATCGTTGAGAATCAAGCCATGTTAATCCTTGGAATCCGGTCCATGTACTGAATTCTGGTGTGCTCACATGCCTTTTTGATCTTGTTTTCCACTACAAATTTTCCTGTGGTTTTGTACAAAATTCGTCGATGAGTTCTGGAACTCCTGTAGTTGTTGATGTTAGTTCAGACGATGAGATCGATATTAGCTACTTAAGTTGGCTAAACGAAGCTATAAAATCTGTAGATGAGAAATCGGACAGTACCGATGAAGTCGAAGTTGTTTCTGAGGTGAATAACGGAGTAGCTTCTGAGTATCGGAAGCCGAATTCGTTGAAGAATCATCGTGTGGAAGATGAAGACGACGCAGATTGTGTGATTTTGGACGGTGATCCTGATAAGTCGTCCACGAAGACTTCTGTAGTTGACGATGATGACGTTGTGGAGAATGATGATGTGCTTGTAGTAGGCCAAAAGGGTGAGGTATTTTCAAATATAACCTTCTATTTCACAACTCTCAACACTTGAATTCTCTTTCGTTTTTTTGTTTATCGGATGAAATCAAGAGCTGCTAGCTTGTTCTTGAACTCTTCCATGGTTATGAGGTGTTTTTGCACTGTAATCCCCTAATTTCAATAGCAATTTTCCGTGCTGCAAATTGTCAAAAGTGGTCACTTCCTCACTGTATATGTTTACTTCAAAGCAAAGATTCGTGTAGCTGTTAATCACTGTGTTCATTCATTGACTAGTTTTATGCTCTTCCATGGCTATGCAGCAGGTGTTTATAAACTGTAATTCCCTATTTTGAAAAGCCAATTTTTCATTTTGTAGATAGCTTGTAGAGACTTCCCTCATCCTCGACATTCATGTGCTAAGTATGCATTCAATTCAACATCACATGACAAGTACTGTGATATGGTAAGCATATAAAATCTCAATGGTTGCTATATTTGATGATCCCTTCTAAAATTTTCCTTTTTTGCAGTGTCACTGTTATGTTTGCGACATCCGTGCTCCATGTCCATATTGGTGTATTGGTGATTCCACCATAGATCATTGTCATGCTAATGATAAAGAAGTGATATGGAAGAATCAACGTGAATACTTCAGAACTGGTAAAATGCCTTGCCAATTACCTACAACTAAACCTACCATTCCCTCTCCGGTTTCTTCGACAACGTCCCGCAACTTTCCACGAACTTCACCTCAGAATATCATAAGATTATCTCAAAACTCTTTGCCACGGAACCAGATCGGGATCCAGCCTTGTTCCTCATCTACATATCTTGCTACTAACCCAAGGTTTAGATTCATGACGCAATCACCTACTGGATTACAGCATCGACCGCTGCAGTCATTGACCAGTGTTCGTAGTAAGACGATCCACAAGGATAGAAGAACTTGTATAGCTAACATAAGGTCTCCAATGGCGTCTCCAATGGCGTCTCCTGGTTCATTATCAGGAACTCGGTACATTAAGTCACCAATACCAACAATTATAACCCCAGAAATGTACCCTCGACAACAACGCAGTCCACAGGCGTACGTTAGTGATCATTCTGCAGCTGTCTCAGCTTCTCAGAGCAATGTGTTCACTAAACATTTAGGTCAGAACATAAGTGGTCAGTTTCAGACAAGTGAAGATCTGTTTGGTTCATTTGAAACTCGTAATCCTGTGGCGGATACACAGTCACAAACAAAGGTTCAACAGCAACCAAAGGCTATTACTGAGAACGTGATTCCAAAAACACTGTCGGACTTTGAGAAATGGCTTATGGACAGCTCTAACCAAACCGGCCTGGTTTGCTCTTCACCTGAAACGGTAAATGAATTCACATTTGATTTCGAAACCTTCTTAAATGATTGAAAAAATGTGGATTTTAGTTTTTGTATCTTAATTGATAATTTTAAGATTTTAGTCTTTGTAGGTTCGAATTATAGTGTATAAAAAAGTACCATTAACTCACGAATTTCGATTATGTATATCTATTTATTATTTAGTTATTACCAAATTCATAAAAAAAATGTCGAAACATTTACTTTCTTTTTATTAGAAAGACGAGGAAAATTAAATACTATTATCTTGTTTTTATACAATTCTTTTTTTAGATTTTATACTTCAACTTTTAATTTTTTTTTGGATGGTAATAAAAAATTAATTAGACATTTTTTTGTTTAAAAATTGTTTTTTTTGTTTTTTAATTATCATATTTTGGATTACAAGGTTCTGGCCCATTTAAACCCTAAGTAAGCCCAAGAAGGCCCAGTTAGGATCTCGGAAGTGTTTCGACGACTACGAACTAACACCCAAAAAAGGAAACGGTTTTTGGCGATGTGACGGGAGCAAACGGCCACTAGTTTTGTCGTTTTGAAAGAAAGTGTACACCACGCGATTCAAGTAGCGCGTTAATAAGCTGCATCATCATCATCGCTTCCTTTTTTTTTTTTCTTAAGTTAAATTTTCTCACTACGGCAACACACTACCCTACGCTCTTCTTCCCACCATCAAGCATTAAAGTCACTCTCACTTTCTCTCTCTCCCCTCTTTCTCTCTCTAAGCTTCTGCTTTGAATCACTTTACTCTCTCTCTCTCTACCGCTCGCCGGAGAAAGGTTGTTTTCTCTGTGTATCTACAAGCTATACTTGTAAACGCCATTTGTCTCTGCTTCTTCTTTGTACAGATCTCGAGCCGCATTTCGTGGATCTGTGAAATCGGTTAAACCTACTCGTTTTGCTAAATCAACAAAACCTAGGGTTTTTTTGTTAAGAGTCTTATGTGTGGGGGAACTTCGAGGGAGCTATAATTAGATGTTTGTGTTCGTGTTTTGACGTTATGAGTCGGAAGCTGGCCGACGGAGACGCGGTGGGAATTTGGTTACAGATACTATGATTTTGGAGTATTGTTTGGTGAGATAGAAGATGTGGAACTTGGCGATGGTTATGCTCCTGTTTCTTCTTCTTCACTCTCTTGGCTCGTTTCCTCTCTGCTTTGGTATGATCTAGTTACAGATTTTTTCCTCTTTTTGTTTGGTGAATAAATTTAGGAAGATGAAATTTACCGAGCTAAATTTGACAGCTCAAGGTTAGTTGTGTGGTATCTATATTTAGAATAATTTATTGGATATACTTAGAAGTTACTTTATTATGTGAAAAGTAAGCTAAAAGAGTTTACTAGTTGTACAATTTGATTAAGTAAGTTTTGGAATCTGTGAAGCGTGAGAATGACGATTGAATCTGGAAAAAAATAGTGTTTTTTAATGCTGGGCTTGGTACTTAGATTCTGCAATAGAGGATGCAGTATGTTGTTAGAGATATTCAATTTTCTTTTTGAAGAATGGTTGCTATGAATCTTCTACATGTGTAGAGCTCTTGTTTGTGAATAACTTATCATCAGCTTGCTCTTACTTTTTGCAGCTCGGTTGTTTCCAATGAGCTTGTCGTTTATGAGATCAAAATCGCATCAAATGCATTTTATTCATCCTCTTAGTCCTTCAGTTGCTCCTGCACCTTCACCAGGTAAGTAAGGAATCCTAATTATATTACTTGGTGTAGAAAAATATATATAGTATTGTGATTATGCTTCTCTGGAGAAGTATTCCATGTTTATTTTCTTTTCATGTTTAGTTTTTCCACCTATCCCAAGCCGGATTTCACCACCACCAAGGCACAGAGGTCATCACCGTCATCGTCGCTGGCATCTAAGACGCAATGTGACCGCAGTTTCACCTTCATCACATGGTAATCTTTTTCATTATCTTATTTACTATGCCAATGCAAGAATGATTATGTATATGTGTTATTTTTTCTTCTCTTACGAAGGCATAGTGTCATTAATTCAGAATTCAGATGATAGACAAAAAGTAGTTACTACTCTTTCCTGCTTGTTTCACTGTGTTTCTGCTTTGCCCATTTTTACAGATTGTCAACAGACATGCGTAGATCCCCTCACTACATCTCCCTTCGGTTCTCCATGTGGTTGTGTTTTCCCCATGAAAGTTCAGATTCTACTGAACGTTGCGCCTTATTCTATTTTCCCTGTGACCAACGAGCTAGAGATTGAGGTTGCAGCTGGCACATACCTGGAACAAAGCCAAGTTAAGATAATGGGTGCCACTGCCGACAGTGAAGATCAAGGGAAAACATTGGTGGATATTAACTTGGTTCCACTGGGAGAGAAGTTTGACAACACTACGGCAACACTTATCTATCAGAGATTCCGGCACAAGAAAGTGCCTTTAAACGCGAGTGTTTTTGGTGATTATGAGGTTACATTAATAAGTTATCCAGGTAAAGTTATCTCTTACCCATACAAGTTTTCCACCTCTTTTTTTTTGCATATTTAATTTCGATGTTTGACCGTGTAGCTCTTTTTCAGGATTATCTTCTTCACCAAGTGGAGATTTCGTTGGAAGTGCTCCAACTGCAAGTGCTGGAGGGCTTCCAGTCACTGCAAACTTTGCCAACAAAAGCCAGGGAATAGGTTTAAGAACGATTGCAATCATTGCCTTGTCAGGTTTCGTGCTCATTCTTGTTTTGGTTGGAGCTATATCTATAATCGTGAAATGGAAGAAATATGGGAAATCATCTAACGCTGTTGGCCCAGCATTGACTCCATCGATTAACAAACGTCCTGGTAACATTTTCACCCTCTGATACTGTAATAATAGATAACTCTTTTCTTTTTAAACACTCACTAGGCCATTTCCTCTGTGAACCTGTTCTGAATCTTTAAACGCCTCTCAGGTGTTGGATCTATATTATCCAGTAGTATCAGAAGCTCAGGATCAGATTCTATGATGTCTTCCATGGCCACATGTGCTTTATCCGTCAAGACTTTCACACTTTCCGAGCTTGAGAAGGCAACTGATAAATTCAGTGCCAATAGAGTACTAGGCGAGGGTGGATTTGGTCGTGTTTATCGAGGGAGCATGGAAGATGGAACTGAGGTTGCAGTTAAACTTCTAACTAGAGACAATCAGAATCGAGACCGTGAATTTATTGCAGAAGTCGAGATGCTAAGCCGTTTACACCACCGCAATCTTGTGAAACTGATTGGCATATGCATTGAAGGCCGTACACGCTGCTTAATCTATGAGCTCGTCCACAATGGCAGTGTTGAATCCCACTTGCACGGTGACAACATCTGTTCTCTCCTATTTTAATTTCAATATTTCTCAATTCTATCGTTGCATCACCATTCAAAACCTGGTTTTCCAGGTGTTGATAAAACAGAAGGAAAGCTTGATTGGGATGCACGCCTGAAGATTGCACTCGGAGCAGCTAGAGGACTAGCTTATCTCCACGAAGATTCAAATCCCCGTGTAATCCACCGTGATTTCAAGGCCAGCAATGTTCTCCTCGAAGACGACTTCACCCCAAAAGTCTCAGACTTCGGACTAGCCAGAGAAGCAACCGAAGGAAGCCAGCACATTTCCACTAGAGTCATGGGAACCTTTGGGTAAAAACCTTGTTTCGAAAAAAACAATCTCACATCCATACAAATATATATCAAACTTACCATAACCCGGGTTTAAATCGCAGGTACGTGGCTCCCGAGTATGCAATGACTGGCCATCTCCTGGTTAAAAGCGATGTCTACAGTTACGGCGTGGTTCTACTCGAGCTTCTAACCGGTAGAAAACCAGTGGACATGACTCAACCTTCAGGAGAAGAAAACCTAGTAACATGGGCAAGACCTTTACTAGCTAACAGAGAAGGCTTAGAGCAACTAGTAGACCCATCATTAGCCGGAACTTACGATTTCGACGACATGGCTAAAGTAGCCGCTATTGCTTCCATGTGTGTCCATCAAGAAGTCTCACACAGACCATTCATGGGTGAAGTTGTGCAAGCACTTAAACTCATATACAACGATGCTGAAGAAACTTGTGGAGACTATTGTAGCCAAAAGGATTCATCAGTTCCAGACTCATCTGACTTCAAAGGCGATCTCGCTCCCTCGGATAGTAGCTGGTGGAATGCGACGCCTCGGTTAAGGTACGGTCAAGCTTCATCGTTTATAACCATGGAATATAGTTCAGGTCCACTTGAGGATATAGAGAATAGGCCTCATTCTGCTTCTAGTGTGCCTAGAGATGGAAGTTTGTTTCTACCGAACCGGTCTGGACCGTTAAGACCGGTACGAAGTAGTAGAAGAAACTTCTTTAGATTACGTGGAAGTATGAGTGAACACGGTGGACCGTCGTCGTCGAGACATCTCTGGTCCGGTAATGGTGACTGGTTTTGAGAAACTAGTAATGTGTACAGTGAAAGAAAACAAAGGTGAAAGAAGATGAGAGAATATATGTATTCCACAGGCTCAGGACTCTTGAGCTTTATGGTTTATTCCGGTTTGATCCGGTTTAGGGTAAAGACTTCCCCTGGTTTAATTTGTTTTTAGGAGTTTTTTTTGTTTTGTTAATTTTTCGTTAAATAGATTTAATTGTTTGTTTTTGCGAGGAAGCAAAAGCCACCAGAGAAGGGTTTAAAGACGTTTGTATCTATTTCTATAAATTTTCTTTTTTTTAATTTCTTAGAGACTTTTTTTTTTATTTTAGTGAAAATGCTTCTTTTTTTTGTTGATGTAATTTTAGTTTATAATTTTCAAATTGTTAAAATCTATGGATTTCAGCTTTTGGATTTATATATTTGAGCCGAAAATTCACCAACTATTATTGATTATAAATCTACAATAAATATCAATATGAACATCTTTATATTTGGTTTATGCATTTCAAAATTCTTGAATGCTTTTTTTTCTGATAAATTTTTGAATGCTTATATTTTTATTAATAATTAAAATGAATTAGTGTTTCTTGAAGAAAAAACAAGGGATTTTGAAAGAAAAAAAAAAACACAAAAAACAAGGCATCATTTTAGTATTTACCTTACACTTTATAACGGGCCTATAAATGGGCCTTACTTATTTTAACGAGGCTTTAAAAGGCCCAAATCGTTAAGCTTGTGTTTCGTGGAATAGACATATCTCTATATCAGGCAAATGTGGTTCCTTTTTGCCTCCTCTTTGTTTTCTCCTACCTTCGATCGATAATTTACACATTAGGGTCTGTTTCTGGCGAAATTCATCATCTCCGCCGCTATAATTCGATATTGATTTCTGGGTTTTTTTTCCTTCTTCTGTATTTTTCGCTTGTCTTTTTCAAAAGTTCCCAATTGAAAACCCTAATTTTCCAACACATTTCTAGCTCTAGAACCTTCTCGATCGATCTTTGTACATTAGACGTTATCCAATCTTACAGATTAAAATCAACCCTTAACTTTTCTCTGATTTCAAAGTTGAGAAGTTTGTTGTCTTTGTTTGTATTTGATTTTACGAAGATGCCTCCAAAGCAACCAAAGGCCGATTTGGCGAAGAAACAAAAGCAAGTGGAAGACAAAACTTTTGGGCTTAAAAATAAAAACAAGAGTAAGAATGTTCAGAAGTATGTTCAGAGTCTTAAGCAATCTGTTCAACCTAAACCTGATGCCACTAAAACTGCTGCCAAGGTTTGCTTTTTTTCCCTCAAGTTTTCATTATTTCTAGCTTTTTGTTTAAGATTTAGTTCGGTAGTGGAAATAACGTTTTGAAATTGACAAGTTTTGTTAGTAAATGTGTCGCTACTTAAGCAATTTTGTGTATCTGAAATGGTGTAATCGATGTATAGGAGACAGAGTTAAATGTTGTTTTTTCAGTGTTTTACATCATCGTTAATTGCTGAAAACGTGTAGCCAAACTAGATAAGGTAGAAGCAGACATGGTTTTTTTTGTGGCTAGTTCGGATAATTGAGAATTAAAAGAACAATATAACTTAATAGTTTATATCTGACGGTAGCAATAGTAGAATAAGAGTCTTTATTCAGTTAAAATGCTTACAAAGAAATATTGTTCTTTTTTATGTTTTTGTGTACAGAAAAAGAAAGATGAAGAGAAAGAGAGAGAAAGGGAATTGAATGAGTTGTTCAAGGTTGCTATTAGTCAGCCTAAAGTTCCTCCAGGTATGTAAATTTCATGTAATTCCTTGATGAATTCATCTTCCTTGATCTTCTCTATGTTGTTTATGTTCAATGTTCTAAAAATCGTATCTTGGCTCAACTTAGGCCCCGATTAATCCCGCATCCGCCTACGCTCTATCGATTTTTGGAACCTTGTTTATGTTGTTTTGTATTTGATTTACTTAAGTTTTGATGTATATAATAGAATTTCATTCCGGTTTTGGTGATGTTTCTTGGCACAGGTGTGGATCCAAAGTCTATATTGTGTGAGTTCTTTAAGGCAGGACAGTGTCAGAAGGGTTTTAAGTGCAAATTCTCTCATGATTTGAACATTCAAAGGAAGGGTGAGAAGATTGACATTTACAGCGATACACGTGATCAAGGTAACATGCCATTGAATAATACTTCTAAATTCTAATGTTTGGTTTTTAGCATCTTTGGGCTTAATTTATTGTTATATTGTACTGTTTTAGAGAATACGATGGAGGAATGGGATCAAGAAACCCTTGAAAAGGTCGTGGAATCGAAGAGAAAGGAATATAACCAGAACAAGCCAACAGATATTGTAAGTGGTTTCTTGTATCTCCAGTTACATAACTCATGCCTATAGATAAATTATCTCTTGTTAATGCAATGTACATTAGTTTTGCATTGAGTGTTAGGTGTCTGAATACTCCTGGATTATGCAACTGATGCATTTCTTACTGTGATTAAGCTTAAGCTTATTTTGGATTTCTTATGTGCACTTCATGATTTATTGCCTTGGTTACAGCCCGGTTCATCGTATGAGCCATTTGGATCAACAAGAAGTCATGCTTCTGGTGATGGTATTGTCTCTTGACATGTACCATGAACCCAAAAACTTTATAGTGCAAGATACTTATAGCTAATTCTTGAAATGACTTAAAGAGAACTAATACTCCAGCATTTTAAAGCTATCATGAACACATGGAATCTTGTTTCAAAGAGAGATTTTAACTAGCATGATTGATTTTGCTGATTGATTTTTCTTTATATAGGTTTGCAAGTATTTCTTGGATGCAGTGGAAAAGAAACAGTATGGTTTTTTTTGGGAGTGTCCTAATGGAGGCAAAGAGTGTCATTACAGACATGCTCTTCCTCCTGGATATATCTTGAAGTCACAAATGAAAGCACTTTTGGAAGAAGAATCACAAAAGTTGCCAATTGAGGAAGAGATTGAAAACGAGGTTAAGATTTTTCTGCATTGTGTTTTAGCTTTTAGGATCTTGGAACTTGTTTCATGGAGAAAAACACTGTTTTGTTGTCTATGTTATAGCGTGCAAAATTGAAGACAAATACTCAGATGACTACTGAGTTATTTATGGAATGGAAAAGGAAGAAACTAGCTGCGAGAGATGCAGGTTTGGCTGCTTCTCAAGCAGAGAGAGCTAAGAATGACCGTATGAGGTATCTGTTGTTATTCATCATTTTCTTCTCTAGTGACCAATGTTCTAATAATCACGCCTAGGCCCAGATTAATCTCGTATTTGTTAAATTACTTTTTAACGCCCAAACTCCGTCTAGGCCCCTATTAGCGGCTAAGCGATTTCTGGAACCTTTCAATGAGGTTATCTTACTTGTTTGCTTACTTAATGTTAAGTTGATTTCATTTTATTTGTGGATGTATCTTGTAGTGGTCGTGAGCTGTTTCTGTCGAATGCAAGCTTGTTTGTTGATGATGCTGAGGCTTGTGAAGAATATGAAAGGGAAAAGGAACAGGAAGAGAGTGAACAAAAGGTATGTACACACAATACACACACTGATAATCATCAAAATATGAGGTCAAGACTTGTTTTGTTTCTTCAATTTGCTAAATTCTTCGTTAATTATGTGATCATTACTGCTAGTTATCCTCATGAGACCCCTTGATCTCTCTATCTTTCTCTTGTTCTTGGAAAATGAGGTCAAGACTCGTTCTGTTTCTGCAATTTGCTTAGCTCTCCATTTATATGTGTGATCATTGCTGATAAGTCATAAGTCCATGGAATTGTATCATTAGACCCACTAGTCTCTCTTTCTCTCAACACTCACATTACTGTTCTTGTAATGTGCTCAGCTCTCCATTAATCTCTTTGATCATAGCTGTTTTTAAGAGAATCTCCATTAAACTTGATTCATGAGACCCAATTGCAAAATTGGTTTCCTTCCTAGGGTTCTTTTAAGTCCCTTTCTCTCTCTTTTTACTCACACACACGCACACACATGTGGTGTTAATGGAAATCTTGAGATTTGGTTTCAGGCAAAGAGCAAAGAGGCAGAGGCAGGGACAAGTAAGAGTGGTGGTGGTGATGCTAAACAGAGTTTAAAAGCAGTTAATGAAGAAGCTGAAGCTGATGATGATGAAGATGAGGATGATGATGATGATGATGATGATTTAGACATGGATGAGCTGGATGAATTGGAAGCAAGCTTGTCAAAAACATCAATCAAGATTCGTGAGCCAAGTAATGAAGGATCATCTTGAGATGAGAAATGGTTTGTTTTAGAGAAGAGAAAAGAACAAAAAAAACACAATGTTTTGTGTTTGCTTTTTGTAGTTTTTCAACAGATTGGATTTTGCATACAAAACCTTATTTTGGGAGTGTTGAAATAATCTGTTGCTGTCTTAAAAGATTGTGAATTTCTCTCTTTGTTATCATATTAATCTATATAAACTTTACACATTAATTATTACATTTTAGAGATTTTCATTTACTAAATAACACATATGCAAGATTTTGATATTTCTATAAATTATTATGTATATAGTTACAACTAAACTTAATAATTACATAAAAACAAGGGTAAACAAGTATGATTAATTGATTGTCAAAGAACAAAATTATGACCAAAAAAAAATTATTCTTAGTTGTTTTTTTTAGTGATCCCTAAATATTCTTAGTTGTTTATTATGATAAAAGTATCTACAAATTATTTATTCAATTTATTTTACTTTTTTTTCCACATTCAATTTATTTTACTTATATCATTACATTATTTTCTCTAGATTTTGTTTGTTGAACTTGAAAATGAGTAAATAATTAATATGAGTTATTTATAGGCCCAATAATCTACATAAAGCCCATTAACTACAGTTAATAAATTATAAAACCTAATTTTTATTTAAAAATATATCTTTTAAAATAGGGAGCCAAAGAATCTGTCCGGTGTCAAAAACCCTCTCCAGAGAAAAGAAAGTAACCAATCATGGTTTCTACATCAATCAACTTCACGAATTTGACATTATCGATGTCGTTTAATTCTTCAATTCGTTCATTCTCCATGCTTAGCGGAATCAGAAACTCCGTTAATTTACCTTTAAGGAGATGCCCGAATCCCACAGCTCTCGGATTCGCGTCTTGGAGATCCCAGGGTGGTTCTGTTCGGGCAATGTCGTCTTCTTCTTCATCCGGTTCTGATCTTGAAGAGAACGTGAAGAAGACGGTCACAGATAATCCCGTCGTTGTTTACTCCAAATCCTGGTGCTCGTAAGCTTACTCGCTTCTTCACTCGTTGTTCTTGACCTAAATTGATCGATTTTGATACTTTTACTCAAATTGAAATATGTTTGTTTTTGTGGTGGCTTGTGTTGAAGATATTCTTCTGAAGTGAAGATGTTATTCAAGAGTCTTAAAGTTCAGCCATTGGTTATTGAGTTGGATGAAATTGGTATGTTCACATTTCGTATTTATAGTGCTTGCTTCTGATTTTGACCTCTATGGATTTGATTTGAATATGCAACTGGTTTGCTTCTGTATTGCTAGTGTTTAGATCGAATAAGGAAAATCTTGTTATGAATTGGTACTTGTTTCGAAGTAGATATGTTTCTTGTTTAGCTTTCAATGGGATATGGTTGCTTGATTGAATTAGCTCGTATATCTTGCTAGATTACTCTTCAGAACTTTGAGTTTGAAACTTATAGTTCTGAACTTTAAGATTGTGACTGAAGATTGATAATTATGGGGGATTCTGATTGCTACGGTTTAAGGTTTAGTTTGGATTCTTGTTTGGATTCTGTAGAAAACTAGTTTGCGTTTTTGAGAATATACCGATTTGTTAACGAAAATTCAATTGTTTAGGAATGTTTGATGCCTCATAACTTAGAGATTGGCGATTCTTGCTTGCCTCTTGAGTTGCAGTTAGGAATGTTGTGGTGTTTTTACAACATTTTCAGGTCCACTAGGGTTCTTTATTGGCCGTGTATAGCTTTATATTATGGAGATTCTGCCATTGTTAGTTTAGAAAATTAGTTTAACTATTGTTCTTTTTCCCACAAAATACCGGTTGTTGATGAAGAATCAGTGGCTAGGGATCTCTACTTTGAATAATTGGTGACTTGACAAAATGTTTTGCTATTTACTGTCTTGTTTAGTTTTTGTCTAAATCATCTCTCACACACTCATGGTATTTATCTTAAACATTTGAGTTTCTGTAAAGATGATTTGGTGTTTTTTTCTTACATTTACAGGTCCAGAAGGACCACAGGTGCAAAGGGTACTGGAGAAACTTACTGGTCAACACACTGTTCCCAATGTCTTCATCGGTTAGTTTGTGTCATCCTTCTCGTCTGTTACTTAACCACGCTCTGATCTTTTTCTTGATTCTTTAAGTGAAACCGGAACATTTTCAAACACAAAACTACAATGCAATCAAATTTGAAAGTTCCTTGTGAATATTTGTAACTTCATGACACCTAACTTATCTAATTTCCTCATGTTTCTGTTCATAACCAGGAGGCAAACACATTGGTGGCTGCTCAGGTACTCTCTCGTCTTAGTTAATACAGCTTTTGCTCGCTGTATTCTAATCACTCAGGTCTGTAATATCTTTATTGTTGTAACAGATACATTGCAGCTGTACAATAAAGGAAAGCTTGAAGCAATGTTAGCTGAAGCCAACGGTAAAACCGGTCAGACCTAGAGAGATTTAAATGAAACTGGTTGGAGGAATTTGTTCATGCTTTTTCGATATTGTTCATCACAATTTCTGAATAAATGAATAGATTTCGACATCACGGTACCTAAATATTCTGACTATAAAGAGATTTCATAAGAATCTATTGATGTATCTTACTTGAAATTCATAGCTAAGTGAATATATAAAGCTGCAGATACTAAAGATATTTAATGGAGAGCTTGATCTAAGTCTCTAAATCCATCCAAAAGCTCTTCTTCACAGGTAAAATTGGTTTCTTTCCTTATTGGGTTTGATCTTTTATGTTTAAATGATAATAAGTTTAGGGTTTAATCAAGTTATCTATTTAAAGGTCGAAACTTTAACAGATTTTTAGGTCATTTTCCAGGAAAGTAACGGCAAATTGTCCTGGAAACTGGTAAAATGCTGCAAAATTAAGTCTTTCTTCGTTGTTGGGGTTGATCTTTTATGTTTAATTGTTAATGTGTTTAGGTTTTAATCAAGTTTCCTATTTAAAGGTCGAAATTTTAGAAGATTTTGAGGTTATTTTCCGGGAAAGTAAAGGCAAATTATCCAGGAAACTGGTAAAATGCTGCAAAACTAAGTCTTTCTATTAGTGTTTTCAGTTTCCGCAGATTGAATTTCGGAGAATTGAAGGATAAAAGAGGAATTATAAAATTATGATACATACGGTTTGGTTCGGTTCAAGATTACAAACAAATAAACCGGTTTAGAAATGAACGAAATCTCTCATTTCACTTCTTCGATTTCGTCCAATGCGTAGTTATTGGTCGAGATATTCGCGTAATTCACCTTCGCGAACCGGACCACAACCGGATATCGAGTCTTCGGATCCTGTTCATTATAAACCGGAATTGAATTTAGAATAAACCGGTTCAAATTGTTAACCGGAGACTTGATTTATTACCTGATCAACGGCTACAACCGATCCTACAGTCTTGTACCAGTAGGATTCTTTCCTTAGAATCTTAACCTACAAAGTCCCAAATTTTCGTATTAGTTCACATTAACCCCAAAACGTTTAAATTGTTCTAAAAAGCCCAAATCATTACAATAACATAGATTTTTGGATTAATTCGCGACGAAATTGATTAATTTTTGTTTAACTAAAACTTTGCAGTGAATTATTAATTTACAAAAATTGTGAACACCATTAAAACCAACATTTATCTAAAAAATTAAATATTAAATTCAAATAAAATCTATTTATCCTCGAATTTTGCAAGTAGATACCATAAATTATACATAAACATGCATCATATGTTATATAATTAAATATAAATGCACCTATTGATGTAATTAGATGTGAGTTAATGTAAGAGCTAACCTTGGCACCTCTTTTAGGCCCAATCTGAGGAGGTTTCGGCTTAGGTGTCTTAGCTGCCGCCGGAGCAGCAACGGTGGTTGGAGCATCTTCCGATGAAGCAGTCGCCGGAGATGCTTCGTCAGCTGCTCGAACAACAAGTCTTGAACCAANATGAAGAACCAGCCGCTGATCCGCCGCCGACACCGGTCGCCGTCGCCGTGAAAATAAATCCGGTAGCCGCTGATGTCATCGCCATCTCTCTCTTTCTCTCTTTCTATGTGTGTGGAATTTGTGAGTTGTATGATTTCTAAGGCTAAAAAAACGTTTGAGATGTTTTGGGGTTAAAACGAATCGTTTTTGTCCACTTGGGATATGACACGTGTAATCACATCTCGGTTCTTAAAGATAATGTGATGACCTGGCATTTTAATTTATTTTATAACGAATTCCTTGCGGCACTCTTTAATAAAAAGGAGCATCTATTGATTAAACCTAGGTTGCACGGAAACTCCAATCAAGGTACGTTTCTTGCTCGGAAACGTTTCGGAAACGGAAACGCGGTGGAAACGCGATGGAAACGCATGGAAACGCGTTTTCTAGATTTCTCTATTTTGGAAACGTGTTGGAAACGCGTTTNATATATATGTATGTATATACACGTTTCCAATCTTATATTTTTTAAAATAGGCGGTTCACGTTTCCGAAACGTTTCGCTTCCACGTTTCCATTTCCATGCAACATAGGATTAAACTAATTATTTTGAAAATCGATATGTGAAATAAGTCAATAACCAATTAACACTAATTAATATTAAAAACAACTTACAAATATATAAATACAACAATTTCACTCCCGGAATAATTGGCTAATAAATTATATATAATATATTTAACCCGATTTTTTATTCTTTTTAGATTTTTACATGAGTACATAATTATTAAAAAAAATTACAACAAAACTTTCTATCATAAAACAGTTGCTACTTTTTATATTTTTTTTCCGTTACTTTTTATAAATAAAAAGTTAAATTTGTCACAAATATTAAAAAGAAATGCGTAGCCAAAGCAACACTTCAGCACCTCGACTAAGAAAAAAGAGTACGTCGCTCTCTGTTAAACAACAGATGCTTCTTTTCACTCACAAAACAGGCCCAGAGGGTGATTTTATAATTTTTCTTCTATTTTCTTTTCTTATAATTTCCCCCAAAATTTATCCAACATTCTAACCGAATTCTAAAAATCTTAAATTAACAAATCACTGGACTCAAAAATCTAAACCCTAAAACCCTAAACCCTAACCCTAAACCCTAAATGAACAGTAACCCTAAACCCTAAAGGAATAGTAACTTTAAACCCTAAATGAACAGTGCACATAAACCCTTAACCCGAAATGAAAAGTAACCCTAAGCCATGAATGAACAGTAACCCTAAACTCTAAATTAAACAGTAACCCTAAACTCTAAATAAACAGTAACCCTTACTGAAGAGTGCACATAAACCCTAAACCCTAAATGAGCAGTAAACCTAAACCCTCAATGAACAGTAACCCTAAACCCAAAAACCGTAAACCCTAAAATGGTAAAACCCTAAATGAACAGGGCACATAAACCCTAAATGAACAGTAAACCTAAATAAACATTAACCCTAAACCCTAAATGAACAGTAACCCTAAACCCCAAAGGAATAGTAACCCTAAACCCTAAATGAACAGTAACACTAAATCAACAGCAACCCTATACCCTAAAGGAATCGTAACCCTAAACCCTAAATGAACAGTGCAAATAAACCCTAAACCCTAAATGAACAGTGCACAAACACTTAACCCCAAGTGAACAATCACCCTAAACCCTAAATGAACAGAACCCTAGACCCTCAGTGAACAAAAACCCTAAACCCTAAAGGAATCGTAACCCTAAACCCTAAATGAACAGTGCAAATAAACCCTAAACCCTAATGAACAGTGCAAATAAACCCTAAACCCTAAATGAACAGTGCACAAGCACTTAACCCTAAGTGAACAGTAATTCTAAACCCTAAATGAACAGAACCCTAGACCCTCAGTGAACAGTAGCCCTAAACCTTAAATGAACAGTGAACATAAACCCTAAACCCTAAATGATCAGTAACCCTAAATGAACAGTAACCCTAAACCCTAAAGGAACAGTGAACCCTTAACGAACAGTAACCCTAAACCCTAAATGAACAATAATCTAAACCCTAAGTCCTAAATGTGTCATTATGGCGATGACTTCAGCGGTGCACTTTGCCATTATGTTTCTCTGCTTTCGTGTTGTGCAATTTTTTTTTTTTTTTTCTAGTCGTGTTGTGCAATTAAACGACGTAATAATAATAATGTCCCAATGTGTCGAGCCTCATCTTGCAACTTGTGTTGAGAAATTTTCTCTGGTTTGCTCTACGTACGTTGTGTATTTTTACCCCTCATGGCACAGTAATGTTTGACTTTTCTGAAACTCAAAACCTGCTTATTTCCATTAAGCTCATTAATTGACTTCCATGGTCATGCAAATCCACTACTACTGTTATTATTATTAAGCCATATTCAATAACAATTTCATTCAATGAACAAAATATTAAAATCAATGATATGGTTAACTTAATATATACCATGTACAATTTCATTCAATGAACAAAATATTAAAATCAATGATATGGTTAACTTAATATATACCATGTACAATTTCATTCAATGAACAAAATATTAAAATCAATGATATGGTTAACTTAATATATACCATGTACAATTTCATTCAATGAACAAAATATTAAAATCAATGATATGGTTAACTTAATATATACCATGTACAATTTCATTCAATGAACAAAATATTAAAATCAATGATATGGTTAACTTAATATATACCATGTACAATTTCATTCAATGAACAAAATATTAAAATCAATGATATGGTTAACTTAATATATACCATGTACAATTTCATTCAATGAACAAAATATTAAAATCAATACCATATTATACAACTAAAAACTGCGTTAATCAAATCTCACACAAAACACTATGAAAAATACAAACTTAAATGTCAAATCTCCCAACATTTGTTAACCACACAACTCCCAATTGGATTCAATTTTAACTATATTTTTTTTTATAATCTCAAATATGATCCACGTATAAATAAAACAATTGATTTAAACAAAAATTATAAATAATCATTAAAGAAATTACGTTGATACCTTATACTTTAATATTTTAATCCCGCATTTAATACCTACTTTTCTCTAAATTAAATGTGAAAATCAAAATTTTAAAGACGATGTAAACAATCTATCGTAATTCTAATCTATTACAAGTTTAAAAAACTTACTTAAAAACTTTTGTTCTATTACTGCAGCTAGCTTCTCTCCATTGTTGGAATCAAAAGCTTTCACATTTCTCCAGCGATTTACAAATCGGACAAAACCCAAATCAGAAACAGCTTCCGTTATAACTCATACATTTGAAACCAAAGGAATTTATTAACTTAAAATGTTTTTTTTTAAATTAATTTCAAGCTGAGATGTGTAGAAGCAATTCACAAATGTATATATAGAATTTAGATGAGAAAATAGCCGTTAGAAGCTCAAGTTAACGTTAGAAAGAGCAGTCCACGAGGCTCGAGATGATATATAATGGATGTGATCGTGATGTGACTATACAGTGGCGTATTTTTTTTCTCTTTTTATAAATTAATATAAAGTTTAATATTGGAACTCGAAGTTTATTACCGTTCTCTCATATGTCTATTCGATGTATATTTTGGAAATCGTGTAAAGTCAGTAGATAGATCTTCTAAAATAATTTAAAAGTTAAAAAATACTACTCCTATAGGTTAATATTTTGGAGAAATTGAAATGATTGTTTTTTTTAAATAACAATTTCCATAAATTTGTCATTATTTCATCCTTGGAGAGAAATTGTCATCATTTAACACTTTCAAAAATTAGATAAAATTTTTAGTGTTATCGAGAAACTATCATAATTTAAAATGTTCAAAATTTGGGGAAATTAATTGTAAGTTCAAATTTTTTTTAATTGAATAAAATTCGTATGCCATTTAACACAATGGGGAAGTTGTCTTATTTAATCATTTAAACAGTTGAAAATCTAGTAAAACTAGTAGTTAGTTTTTGATGAATTTATCATAATAAAAAATGATGGATAACCTTTGAATAAATTATAATAATTTAACATTTTTAAAAGTTGATAAAAAAGTAGATAAATTTGTTTAGGTTAAACTTAGTAAAATATGTATGTTAACCTCTTAGAAAGATAACCATCATGTTGATAATTTTTAACATTTGATAAAATCTAAATGTTAAACCTCTTGGAGCAATTAATCAAAATTATTATTTTGGTAAAATTTAAATTTAAACAAATTATCATAATTTAATTTTTAAATTTGGTAAAATTTAAATTAAAACATGAAATTACCCGTTGCTAAAAAATCCATGAAATTACCCTAATTTAACGATTTTGACATGAATAAAAACTAGGGAAATTTAGCAAAATAAACATTTCATATACCTTTTGAGTATTATAGACATTTGAAATCCAGTTTTAGTTTTTTAGACACCACATAATTAACAATGACGATAATGCCCCGGTAATTTATTTACCCTAAACCCTAAACCCGGAACCCTAAACCCGAAACCCTAAACTCTAAACCCGTAACCCTAAACCCTAAAACCCTAAACCCTTTAACCCTAAACCCGAAACCCTAAACCTGAAACCCTAAAACCTAAACCCTAAACCCTAAACCCTAAACCCAAAATCCTAAACCTATTAGGTCAACTAAAAAGATACCTAGATATGTGGAAGGGAATTTAGTCTTTCCATTAACCCAAATGTCTATGGGTCTAAAAAACTAAAGAAGACTTTTTAAATGTGGAAAACAACCAATTTCTCTAAAAACTATCTATTAACATGAAATTATCGTAATTTTATTTTTCTTTCAAATATGATAAAAATTATAAGTTAATCTTCTTTTTGTCGAAATTGTAAGTTAATCATACGAAGAAATTGTAATATTTTAAAAATTAATGAGATTCAAAACTTTTCTTCTTCATTCCTCATTGCCTACAAAATTTGCCGCCAAATGTTTTAATTTTTTTTTTTTTCTCCTATCAAATATATACTAATATAGAAGAGGATACCCACTTCTGAGGCTATCCACATCAGCTTTTCAAAATCCAAAAAAAATTTGGCACATCACCGTCGACGACACACAATCACCTAAATATCTCTCCATGTCATCGCATTAACGTTTTGTATACCCACAAGACAGTCACATCGTTTCCCCTTCCCACAATAAATAACCTACCTAGAGATCCGACTCTTCAATATGAGTTATAGAAGAGACTTTTTCACCCATTCACCTCCTTCCATTCTATTCTCCATCGAATCTCCATTGAGAAATTAGTTTTTCCCTCTTCCCGGTGAAAATTAGCGAACTTGGGTTTTCGATTCTTCCCGGTGAGAAATTGCGATGCGAAATAATCACTCGAGCACTACTGTGTTCCTATCTTCCTCCATGGTATAGTCAGCATCAAGTGCTTAAAACTATTAATGTCCTTCATCTATTCGAAGATTTGGGTTTCGCGTTTCTAAGAGAGATACACGCAAGCATTCCGAATCTTAGATTATATATGTCCTTTGGATTATTAGTTTGTTGGTGTGCTCCGATGAGATTTGCTGGAGTAAAATGATTTAATACATTGATCTATGTTCTACTTTTGCAGAACCAATATGATGGAATGAAATTGCAAAGCTGTTTGAGGAGGGACAAGCTCTAGAACATAAAATGCCAAAAGTTATACCAAGGTTTGAAAAATGTCTTTCACTCTATTATTAACTTATAGTGACACACAACAGTGTTGCTACCTACTTGACTTAGTAGTGATATGTATTCTCTTCTATAACTGATATTGTTGGTTCTCCAATTTCCTAACTCATCAGACACATACATAGATATGGTATTGGAGATTGTGCACCAGAAGAAACTAATGCAGGACAAGGAGAAGAGAAAGCTGAAGATGGGTGATTAATTCCGACAAAAAGACAAAGTAATTCTTGGTCATAATAAAGTTATTTCTTAATACATGAAACTGTTTCTTTGCAGAGAAAGGAATACCCGATTTATGTCTAATTGCATTGGAAGACAATGCTCTTAGAGCGTTGGCTCAGTACATGGTACAAGCTTTACAATAAGGCGCATATTTACATGAGAATGGAAAAACGAAGTAAGACCCTTAAAAGGAATTATTCTTACTTGTTACTGTTTTCTTCAATGAAAGATTGATAGATCAAAGAGTCTCGCTGAACATCGCTTAAAATTGTAATTCTGGATAGTAATATTGCTCCTAAAGCAGCAGTTGGTTTATTTGTGGTTTTTCATGTAAAATCAAATATCTTATATTCTTATTTACACTGTTGACTTTTTCCTCAGTTGGTGATGCTCTTCAAGACAGAGACACACAAGTTTAGATGAAGAAACAAAGCTCGAAGAAGAGTTTAGCAAAGCTACCTTTTCTAGAGAGTAAAAGATCATAACAAGATTATGCTGCCGTACTGAAAGAAGCCAATAGCCCAACTATCTTAACAAGATTATGGTTTATATATATTGTTTAGGGTTTAGGGTTACTCAATTGCTCAAACTAGCTGTTCAATCAGGTTTTTAATCGTGTGGTTTACGATCTTCTTCTTTTGTGTAGTAGAACATGTTGCCCCACAAGACGCATTGGTGAAATCATTCAAGTACGTAGTGAAAATCTATTTTTCATGATGCGGATGTTGTAAAATTATACTTGCATTTATAACAACACTTTAGATTCATCTTCTTCTTGCTCTCAAGTAAGATTGTTTGAAGAAGCAATCGTATGGATTTGTACCCGTTGAATGAGTGCCATCTAAAATGCAATATAGAAAATTGTTTTATGACATTAATTTGTTTTCTTATATATATATATATATATATAGTTGAGCTACCATATTAATGACGTCCTATGCAGTATATAACTACATCTGTATGCTTATTACTAAATACAAAAATTAAATTTATCATTTAATTGTCCTGAAATTAACTTTGTGAAATAGTTACAAAAACAAAACAAAATCAAAATCGCAAAATGTTGAGATATTATACTTTAATCGTCCTGAAACTATTAAAATAAATGTTTGAGAAATTGAGGAGTTATATTATATTCATTTTGAGAATCAAGAATAAGTTTGAATTAATCGCTAAATGTTGAGATATTATACAAATAGGACAAACATTTTTGGTGAATTAGTATGAATTTTGTTTCTAGAATTTTATTTCCTTAAAATATAAAATTGTCGTTAATTTGTTTCCCCAAACGGACATATTCTAGATGTTTAAGTTTTTCTATGAAAGACATCTAAAATGCAAAATAGAAAATTGTTTTAGCTAATAAAATTTTATTGGTGTTGGTCTTAATTAGTATATAACATAAA
>KE152560.1:2204-16275 GCA_000411095.1 Aethionema arabicum | reverse complement strand
GGGGGGGGTTCCTTAACTTCTCTCACGAACCACTCTTCTAGTATCGAACCACTCTTCTGGTGTACTTCTTTCACCTCAAGTAGTAAATCAATCTAAGAAAAGAAATCGATTGGAGGTTGATTCCTACTTGTCACTAGTAGAAAGCGAAGTAAACAATGATGTAAAACAATATATAAAAAGCGTTAGGACTTTGGGGTTTCTGCAGAGGAATGTAGGATAAATCACGCACTTGTTCAGGTTTGGTTTAAACTCAGCCCAAACTCATAAATAAACGAAGATCGGCTCCCTCTTGGGCAGTGATCGTGAACTCTGATCCCAAACAAGTCAGGAGTACGAGGATTCTCACAATCCAAGATCTAAACTTACTAGCATGCATTAAGTATGGGAATGATATGTCAACAACTTCCTTACCCTTCAACTCTCGTTGGTCTCATTTCACTGCTCATCTAACGTATGTTCTAGTATCCTGCGAGCTTCTGGCAATTCAGGTTAACATGTTATCGTATACTAGGTGCTCAGGCAAGTCTAACCATTAAGGATGTCGATTAAATCAAGGAACGAATGTAATTTATACATATTTGGGTCTAACTCGCATCCTATAATTTCATAGAAACCCCTACATCCTAACTAGGAAACTACTCAAACATAACTAGACCTAACATAGCTATGAAAGTGTAAGAAAACATAATTAAATTGCCGGAAAAGTAAAAAGAGAAAGTAGGGAAAGGAATTCTTCGCTAAAACGTCGTTACAACTCTGAATCCTTAACAACAACCTCCAAAGCAATGAAAATGATGCAAACGACAAAAAAAAGTCGCCAAGAACAATTTTCTAGGGTTGCACACTTGTTACAAGTCGTCATTAGAGAACATTTATATGAAGCCCTAGATAAAATTGCGTAGAAGACACGAAAAAAAAACTTCTTCAAATCTCCAATGAGGCTCCTGGGCGGGTCCTGTTGTGACCCACGGTCGCGTCGGGACAGAGCTCTTTCCATAGTTATGGCCAGATGGCCCCAACCATGGGTCACTCATACCCCCGATCAGGCCCTTCGTCTCACATTCTTCTCGTAGCTTTCTCGTGCTCGCTCCGACCATGGGTGGCCAAGGGGCACGGTCAGGTCTTCACGATCAAAGACCTTCTTATTTTGATGTAAAGGCCCCAACCAGGGGCGGATGTATTACACTATAGGTGGGTGCACGTGCACCACCCTAATTTTCAAAAAAAAAAATTCTTTGTTATTTTAATTTTTGTAAATTAAGTTTTGTTAAGAAATTAATTTGTGCACCCACCCACTAAATGAGAGTGCATCCATTGAATCTCATTTCCTTTTTTTAATGTTTTAAAACTAATTTACATATTTAATAATAAAATTTCTATATTTTTTGTATGTTTTTAAGAAAGAAAATTAATTAAAGGCAATTACATAAATTAGAAAATGACCTTTTTTATTTTTGGAAACAATAAAAATGGAAAATAGTTGATTATATATACATATGAGTGTATCATTTATTTATGATAACTTTAAATTAAACTAGTTTATTCAAATTCACATTTTTTTCTTGTTTTCTTTTTTTTTGTTACAAATTTTGTTTTGGCTTCTAACAAAGTAACCAAGTAAGTTTTCTATAATTTTGTTTTACATGTTTTTTTAATAGTTATGTAGTATATTATAATTAATATTAAATGTTATGTTTTAAATTTAATTACAAATAATGTTATAATATTATGTTTCAAATTTTAATTATAAATAATATTAATTAATGTTATACACCTCCCAATAATCAATTTTGATTTTTAACTAATATTACTTTTAAAATTTATTTGCAATTAATATTATATTTTTGTTATATTTTTATTTATAATAATAGTTTAAATTTATTTTTAACTAATAATATGTTTTAGTATTATTTTTAACTAATATTATGTTTAAAAGTTTTTAATTCTTTTTTAAGTTTTTAACTTTCAATTTTAGTATAATATTAATATTTTTTATAGTTAAAGCGTAATTTTTTTTTCTATAAAAAAAACAGCGTTNATAATATTAATTAATGTTATACACCTCCCAATAATCAATTTTGATTTTTAACTAATATTACTTTTAAAATTTATTTGCAATTAATATTATATTTTTGTTATATTTTTATTTATAATAATAGTTTAAATTTATTTTTAACTAATAATATGTTTTAGTATTATTTTTAACTAATATTATGTTTAAAAGTTTTTAATTCTTTTTTAAGTTTTTAACTTTCAATTTTAGTATAATATTAATATTTTTTATAGTTAAAGCGTAATTTTTTTTTCTATAAAAAAAACAGCGTTATTATTTTTTGTTTATACTAAATGTGCACCCGGTCAATAAAATTTCTGGATCCGCCCCTGGCCCCAACCATGGGTCCAATAAGGCTCTGGTCGTTCCCTGATGTTCAGGTCATGTATTTCCACGAGTTTTTGCTCTGTTTCGCTTCATTGATCTTTTCTTGTCTCTAGAACGTGAAATGTACCTACGTGAAATATATCTACAGTACTCCAAATGTTCTTAAAAACAAAGATAAAACTACAAAAACAAAAATAAAGTACTCCAAATGCTCCTAAAAACATTTATAACTCAGAAATAAACAACGACAAACTTACACCGTGTCGACGCGATAAAAACCCTTTATACCTCAAAAAGAAGATGATAGGTGGGAATATGTTTTAATATAGACGATAGTCTGCGGGCTAACTCAACCCAACCCAACCCAAACCCTGAAAAGCCCGTGAATATTTGAACCCGCCCCGGCCTAATTTTTTCGAGACTTATATATCAAACTCAGAGCCCGCATATTTTCAAAATTGGATCGGACTAGTCCACGGACTTTAGCCCAAATTGACATCTCTAAGTGGTAACCAGGTGTTAGTAAAAAACAAACTAATGTACATAGCCTAATTTGATTTATTAATATGTCTGAAAAACAAAATTGATTTAATATGTAATGATAATAAATACTTGAAAGCACGGTTGCAATAAAAGCCCAAATGTTAAGAATGGAACACCAAGAGATACAAATACTCATCAACCCCTAAAAAAATTCATTCCTTCATGTACATTTTACATTATCTCTTCAGGGAAATCATGGATCAGTCTGGGCATCTAAGCACTTCCCTGAAGGTATTCATCTCAAGGCTTCGACAGCTGCTAAGAACGTCTAAACCAGAATCAAAATAAACAATTCCAAGTCAGTCGTGCACACTTCAAGATTGCTCGACGTAAAGAACAGGAACAAGTCCAGCCATCTTCCCATCTCTGCCAGGTCGCTTCTTCTTTACCTGTCATAGTTTATTGGTTAAACAGGGTTAGGTTTAGATTTTTCCCCATAGTTTTTCATAAGAATCATATGTTGTCTTTATAAACCAAGTACAACTTACATAAAACCACCCATCAACTTCATACTCTATTTCCAGTTCTTCTTCTGCCGTCAAATTTAGCTGCAAGAAACCGAAATGTTAATGCTTCTATCATAACATTTTTTTCCCAGGAAAATCACTCCAGAAAATAACAAATGATAATATGCATACAACTAAGGGCATTTGACTGGTCTTTTCCAGGACAAGCCTAAGGGGGAAAAAAAGAAAGCTTACTTCATCATCTCCTCCTGCGGTGAAGTCATAAAGCGCTCTCCCAAATCTTGTACTAGTAGATTTCCTTGGTTCTTCATCATCTGATTCATAACTTCGAGAACCAGACCCCGCAGTAGGGTTGTCAAACGATTGCCTTTGTTGGTCAGAGTATGAATAAGGCGGAGGCGCTTCTCTAATCTGAAGGGGAAAAAGGGCAGAATAAGACATGGCCACAAAAGAAGATCAACCCTCACCAGTAGACAAACACCAAAAAGAACGCCAGCTTACCGGGGAACCATAGCCCTCATAGGTGGACTGGGATTTGCTCCCACCCGATTTTGCCTATTTAAGATGGCATATTTAAGTAGTTCAATTAGTTAAAAATTGTAATGAAGTGTATTCATTGGCACCAGGCATCATGACCAGCACCCCACCCAGGCACAAATAATTCAATATTGCGCATGCTCAGATATTGCTCAACTTTCGTCATGCTTAAATGCTTACGGCTATGCCTTTTCCCTTTATGCCAACTCGCATACATACCATCATCTCAAATTATTATTGCTTATGCAGCAGACTTCGGGAATAGTTTCTAGATATTTATATTTTGTCACTGAAAACAGAATAAGCTGGCATAGTCTATGCTACTTAATGAATCACACTTTTTCTTGCTTTGTTTTCATTGTTTGTGGCACAACATCATGTAGAATGGACACAGAATTGTGAGAAATGGCATACTAGGTAATAAGGGAACTAACAGGAAATTCTGTGTGACATACCGTAGAAGCTGGTTTTGAACCGAACAATGATGGGTAGTTCATTCCACCAAAGTGAGATGATATTGAGCTCTCCACTGATCCAGCAGAATCTGGAGATGATGAACCTGATCTTGCATCTTCTTCCTGCAAATATGAGTGATGCGCTTTTTAGCATCCCAACTGCAAACAAATAGTCCATTACCTGATGATTAGTAAAACTAACACTATACCTCCAATTCTGAACTTTCTAGAAGAGTCTTAGCCCACATGTCATCATAGCCAACGGAAGGTCTAGAGAAGACATTCTCCTCCTCAACATCTGGTGCATCTGTTCCAACTCCAGCAAGGAATTCATTGACCTGTGTATAGGTCGTGAAATTCATTTGGATGGAGCCATAAGACAACAGATTGCATCTTTAACATTATAATGCAGCAATAAAAACGGTTGACCCCAAAATTCACGGGCAGATAATCAGATGAATGCCTAACTATTATTGAATCCCTTAGCGCACAGGAATGCTAATAAATTGACGTAGGTGGGTCATCTCTACTTCAATCAGTTAAATCTGATGACTTTCTATCAAAATAAGAGTTGTTCCAAACAAAATAATTATTGACGCCATTCAGAGTAGTCACTAAGGCATGGTAGTAAATTGTAGCAAATAAGATTATTTATCCATAAAAGGATAAACCTAATCAGAATTATTGAGTCATATTCTTCATTAAACAATACCACGGAGATATAAAAAAAACACATGCAGACACTAAGCTGCATGCATATCAATCCTTTATATGACAATTCAGATAAAAATCTAAACTCACCCTGCTCATCGCTGGCGCGTTGTTTCCTAGCAGACCATCATCACCGAGGTTTGCAGCCCAAGCATTCACCAAATCATCATCTAGACCGTTAGGGTTTGAGGCAGCAGGGGCAGGCTGAATGGGCTCATAAATTAGGTCCGAAATTCCAGTAGCAACAACAGCGGGATCAGTTGACCCAGCTGATGCACTGATATTGTGCTTCGTCCGGTATATGTCAATGAGCTTTGCACTACATGAAGCACGTCTCAGTGTTTCCATGTGCCACAGGAATAGAGACAAGCACATAATAATGTAAAGAATTCCAGGATCGGAGAAGCAGACAAATATACAAGAAAGGTCGACAGCTAGACTATCAAAAAGGAAATTTACGAGCGATTTTAATTGATCAAAATGATATAAATTTAACTGCATTGAAATAGGTGTAGCATGCTTGTTGAATTTTGTTAGAACCTAGGTTTTTCACATGCAACGCACTAAACTTAGTAAAACTAGAGGCATATGAAATAAAAATGCTAACACACAAGGTGTGCTCGAAAAGAGAAATGGTTTATATTCTGGTTAAAAATGAGTTCAGAATGCTACCTTATCGGACCCAGAGGCAAGTACTTTGCTCTTGGAACATAGCAAAACAAAGAAACAAAATCTAGTAGCCTCTCATGTGTTTCATAGAGTTTTTTCAGCTCCTCGTCTGTCCATTCTTTGTTTGCATTATCATGATTGCGTATTTCCCTTATTATCAAGTAAAATTATGTCAATCAAAATGCATACACAAATCATATGCATGAATCTCAGGAAAAAAAAAAAGACCAAGAGTCACCCCTTACTTTATTAATTCGTCTTGTCCTACATACATTTCATCCAGAACTTTTAACATTGGAGTTATTAAAACTCCAAGCCCTGTACCACTAGCTCCTTGGTCTTCCCCATTACTTAGATGCATTTCAGAAAGTTGAGACTGTACACCACCCTCTGCCAAGGTGTATAAGAATTCATATATCTGCAGCCTGAAAGGTTCACCAGATCTAATGGCTATAGTAGTGAGAGCTTGAGCTGCGACAATTCGAACCTGTTTATACATGGAACAGAGATAAACTCAAGCGGAACCCTATATGTACTAATCCTGACCACATAATTGTGTACGCAACACAATCTACAAACAAAGGAAATACCAAGAAGAAAATCAAATATGATATATAATTTAGGATTGCAACTTATAGGCAGCTTCTTTCTGTAACTGTAAAGGTCTCCAAACAGTTAGTAAAACTTAGAATGAAAAAGACAGTAAACGAGATTACTATAGGTAATTTGTTTATTCTTATAGTTTCTAGTCAGACAACTACTACTCTAGCTTTAGCATTCCGTTTCATGATATAAACATCGAAAACAACGATGCACAAAAAGAAGCAGCTTATTAGAAGCTAGCTAATTAGACCACCCGGGAGAAAGTTTTAAGGATAAAACACTGGATTAGTCTGAAATTTGGCAAACGGATCCTACCCAGTGTCTCAAAATCGGTTTGCTCTCTAGAGTATTCAAATGATAAACTATGTCGATTCTGCTGCAAATAAATAAATTATACTGCAGCTACCAACCTATATGTTACTAGACAAAGTTTAGGATCAAAGCCACCTGACACTTAGGTCATCTATAGCAAGTCGTCCAAGTCGTCCAAACAAAATATATTGGTAAAATATTTTACCTCCCAACTACCACTAAAGGCACACCTCTGGAGACGAGTTAATGCGCTGGCTAGTGTAGGATTTCGAGAACTGGCAGCAGCAACCATTTTATCTGCATCCAACATCATAAGTGCAGTACCCGGTGGAGTCGCAGATTCCCATGCATATTCTGAAGCAGCGTAGTTAGCATTTTCTCCGAGGAACCACACCTGTCACAGTTAGCACTCTTAGTAAGACTGTAAGAGCCTTGCAATATTACAGAATCTTGTAAAACCTAACGACGAATGCTTACTGCAGCTTGCACCAATTTCTGCAACGCCAAAGCTGACTTTGGATCTGATGCAGAGACTCTATCAATTGATGTCATCCCTGACATGGACCCTGGCTGTGGAGGAGGTAGATCGAGTACTATTGTGACTGCTTCCAAAGCTGTGTGTTTCCCATCATGACCAGCTCCAACAAGACACGTCTGAGAGTTGAACAAGCAATAAATCATATCAGAGAAACTTCCTGCGCTAGCAAAAAATCATCAAAATATCGCACAATAATTTGAACTTAACAAAAAAAATCCAATTACTATTTATTTGGCAATCTATTGCTAACGGGCATGGTCTAAACAAGAAAATAAACTTCAAGACCTCAAATACATTTAAAACACTTAAAATTTAGAGCAGAAAGTTATTAAACATATGCAAATAAAGGAAATATCTATAATTACATCAACGAGAAGAGAATACCTTCCAGAGCAACTGTAAGACATCAGCGTCAATTTTCCCTGGAACTTTGGTAGCAAATATTCTAGCAATTTCAAGAAGAATAACAGCCATATCTGGAGTGGCCTACGAAAGAAAAGAAGAGTTAATCAAATAGAAGAAAACAGTTCACATTTCGCTGTTTCAAGGAATATGTTTTTGTCTTTAGTTTCATCTCGTAATAACAAGTTCCAAGGTGAGGAATTTCTTCCTAAATACCTCTTGTTACGAAACTCTAAGAAGTTAAAGAAAATCCTACACAAGAAACCTGTTACAAACATCCTACATATAGAATTATGGACAGAACAGAGTTACTAAAATTATCTTAAAAAACTTCTCAAATACGTTGGAAAATGAGAAGATACGGAGAACCCAATTTATTAATTTATAGCAGAGTCAGAATGTAGTTGTCTAAAGGAAGAAAAAGGGCTTTGCACGGAGAGATACCACTGCAAAGGAAGAATGGATTGTACTTACCTTAAAGCGAGCATGCAAAGTAAGCAACACATCATTAACTAGAGCTGCCGGCCAAGCAGGATCAGAAAGCTCTGAGGCGATGATTGACTTCAATTCATCCAAGGACTCATGCGGACTTTGCATCCATATCAATGCTTTAATCACCATTGCACGGACATACACGCATTCACATGCTACTGTTGTTCGAACCACCTCCATTAATGAAGCCAACAAACTTGCAATTGTATCGTTGCGGCCAGGGCCTGCAGAGATGGATGATGTTCTACGTATTCCTGCAGAACTCCACAAAAATTAAATCATAAGAGCCTGGAAAAACATCTGACGAGAAAAAATAAACGGAAAGACGGATTTAGAACACGCTACAGCCTAGAAAATTATAAGCGACAAGAAAAACAAGTTCCATTGTCTTGGTCTAAAAGAAAATTGGCACACCATCATATTATTTTACTAAGGCAATCAGGGCATGAATGCAATCAACGAACTTGCATTTGTAGGTTTAACCATCGGAGGTAAAACAAAACACTAAGATAATACTGATGCGCCATGAGAGCATAGATGCTTTGACTTAACTAATATTTCGGAGTTCTGTCTCTCATGGTACAATAAATAAAATTGAGAACAATACTTATACACAGACATGTAAACTAATGCTCCGTCTGAATTAGAAAGATTTTTAACTTGTGCATCAGGTATAAAAGCCTAAGAAATACACAACATGATTGTTAGTTCATGTTACTCTAAGGCGAAAGCTTAAGATGAAATTGACGATATACCTTCCGGATGAGAATAGTCATTGGTTTCAGCATCATCCAGAGCATCAGAAAATGTATTAATATTAACTTCTTCATCAACTTCTTGCATTCCCATAGCAAACGCCGCAGCCTTGCTTTTCCCCATTTC
Source organism: Aethionema arabicum (assembly GCA_000411095.1). Lineage (NCBI taxonomy): Eukaryota > Viridiplantae > Streptophyta > Magnoliopsida > Brassicales > Brassicaceae > Aethionema > Aethionema arabicum. The sequence continues at coordinate 7,284 of KE152560.1, read as the reverse complement.
TTGCACAACCCTTGCTGCTGCATGAAGTACTGGTCTCGAGAAACTACGAAATGAACTCTCTAACCTGAGAAAACATGGTCGATTTGTGAGGTTCTTGCACAGCAAGCACAACCGTGGCAGTTATTAGAACTGAAAGCAACAATCAAACAAAGAAGGGGAATCCATATGATCTGCAATTTTAAACATGGTCTTCCATCAAGTCAGCATTACCTCCTCAGTACAAGCTTAATAAGAGGTTGTGGACGTTTGTTTTTATGAGATTTATCCTTGGACGTCTTAGATGAAACTCCATCTGTTGTTTCAATGGACGATCCCTTGGAGGACAAAGATGGTGCTTCTGGCAGCTTCAAGATCTCCCTGGTCAAACGGTACCACCCAGCAGCACGCTCATCCATCCTAGATAATGTGGTAAGTAGTAATCTTGGTAATCTACAAACCAGGAATGCATAAATCAAGAGAAAAAATGGCAACGGAAATTATACCTCTCTGAGTTGTCATATTTCCCAAGAATGCACAAAATGGCCTCATAGCACACCCTTTCACTTGGATCTAGGAGTAGCTGATAAAGAATTGAGTTGAACTGAGATCTAATATCAGGCCTCTCTGTAGGAATATGGAAAGGAAACTAGTGACTTGTTGCAAAGAAAAGCGGCCCATATACCAAATATTTAGAACAAGATAGAGAGAGAGCTTGAAATACGTACCATCTAATGCCCGAGCTCTAGATATAGAGTGGCACAACCTAGCCAGGGAAACCCTAGCTAGCACATCGTGCAAATGTAGGATATCTTGCAAAGCCCCTAATTTGGCACAAATTCGAGAGGCACATCAACGAACCATATTTTTTCTACAACTATAGTATGATCATATAAAAGAGATTTGACAATTTAGAAGCAAAAGTACATCTCATGAGCAGATTAATTTGTACAATGAACATATATTTACATTTCAGTTACTTTGTGATGATTAGAACAGGAAATAGGGAAATCACCAACAAACATATTAACGTTTCAGAGATGAAAGAGCCCAGGAAACACACCTACTGGAGATGCAAGATTTTCTGCAAAAAAATTAAAAAATCAAGAGAGACGGATCAAAGTTTCAGTTACAAACAATCATGTGCTATGTGAAGGTAGAATTAAAAAAAAATCAATTTAAGAGGAAATGGAATGAAAAATTTGTTTACCTAATGTCATTGCAACTGCATGGGGGTCTCTTGTGGCCAACTCAGATAGGATTTCCAGTGAATGCCTCACTGCAACCGGATCGGCAAATGAAACACTGCAACATAATAGCGTGAATACCAGAATAAGGATTTCATCGGCTCTTTTGAAAAGCACCTGGACTAGAATTAGCTGCAACAGTATAACACTTAAATGGAGAGAAGAAAAGAAGAAAGAATAAAAGAAAGAGTGTTACCCCTGAGCTGCACGGTGCAGAAACACTGGATTCCCTGGATCAAGAGGAAGTCTTCTTAGCGCACTCATAGCGGCATATTGCAAGTTGCTTCTAATAATCGACTAACAAACAGAACGGAACAGAAAGCCCAAGTCAATAACAGAGATAGGATCGAGATATAAAAAACAGCTTTTTATACGTGATTGTACGAGTACAACTCTGCAATTCTCCGAAGATATAATAATATGTAGAAAGAAAATCTTAATGGAGTCTAACTCATGGTTACAAGAAGATATTCATTAATCTAAACCATAGTTATATTTACTCTTTTCCTGTAGGCCTCTAAGCCTATCACATTTATCAAGATATTAACTGTTTGCAATCCAGAAGCTGTATGCTCAGTGTGGATAAAAATGCCAATGGCCCCAAAAACATATCTAGAAGTTAAACATTGTATCAAAGTCTGGTCAAATGCTAGAGTTGCACTGTTCTTAGGGAAAGTTTGATAAATATATACTACAAAGCATTGAAAGGGCGCACACATCAGAATAAGAAGAAAACTATGATATGCAAGAAACAGGAATTAAGCGTTTCGCCAGAGAAACCAAAGAGTTGAAAAGATACCTCCTTATCACCTCCTTTAGTCCCAAAAACACCTTTCTTTCGTTTATGTGGAACATCAGCAACCTGAAAGCAACATGAAATGTATATTAGCGCCTGACCTTAGATTATACCACTTTACTAATAAAAAAAAAGAGTACAACAGTATAATAATTAAGTGTACAGATAAAAGAACCAAATTCTAAGGTTAAACCATCAAATTTAACCAAGGAGTACAGATAATGAACAATGCCAGGAAGTGCAGAAATTAAACTAGCATCTTGAAAACATTAAAAGGCATTGGTTCAGAGCATTAGAAGGTGTTGGTAGTAAGACAAACCTTGTCAAGAATGCCAAATACAATCTCATATAATTTTGTCAAAAGCTCAGAGTTGCTTGACGGTGAATATGTCAGAGCTTTTAAAGCTTGCAGTCGACGAGCATGAACTGAAGAACATCAAACAAGAAGATTAATCACCTCGAGTCACAGCAGAGAAGCAAAGTTGCAAGAGAATGGCAAAAGATAGATGATAAAGTTCCCACCCATGTGATGCCGAAGCTGTTAAATTCTATGTACTGTCTTAGATATTGGTTTCCACTTCCGTAATCACCAAAACAATAAAGTCCATAATAAAGCTGACACCACATCTGACATAACTAACTTAACATTACTACTCTCAGTTTTTATTTCAATACCTCAAAAGAAGGCCACGAGTGTACTGAGAGATTTCTTATGAAACATTAACCAAAGAATTCTATCACAGAAATTTTATCAGATCACACTCCGGTAAAAACAACATTACACGATGAGACATTCTGATGGTAATCATTTTCTGAGGCAGAAATAAAGTAACAAAAACACTAGAACTAAAACCATAATGACTTAGCACAGGTAGAAACTCACATTCGACTTCAGAATTGGAAGCTTCGGTTGTAAGCTGATTCACTATGCGGGGAACAACATCAGCTCTTGTGACTCCTCCACCAGCATCAATATCAGCCCGAGCATCCCAGTTAGGAGTGGGTATGCCACCTCCTGAAGTCATGCCCGTATCGGACAAAATTCTGGCTAAGTAATAATAGACATAGCGTAGCACATTTCTGTCCTCACATTGCTGATTAAGCTGTATCAATCACAAGAAAAAAGACCGGTAAGAAAATATGATGCCTCTCTTCGACACATAGTTATCATGCAGATCTTGAAACTTCAGGTAAAACTAATGGGTAGAGAACAATAAATCATTCTAATAAAAACGAATTCGTTTTAGATGCCACAACGAATTTTATATAAACAAAATGAAAAAGAGTAATAATCTGACAACTGGTCGCCAAATGAGTAACCACCAACGCATACCATAAGCAGGGATGGGGCCAGAGAAGGATCAACGGAGTTGTAGACAGCAAGCTTAGGGAAAACGTGATTCACTAGCTGTTTCTGGGAACTTTTCTGTTCACTCATGGAAAGCAGAAACATTCAGATACTATATCACCACAAATAAAAGAGGTTTGAAAGCAGAGGATAGGAACACATATATAACCTGATCCAAGGTGGCAGCTAATTCATGAATGCTCCTGGCAAGTTGTGAATAGGAAACTGGCTGCAAAGTAATTATAAACATTAAAACATTTAATTACATTAAACAAGAGAAGGGTCACATGACGTTTTCGTGAGGCTTTCTCATAACAACAACCAGCTAGACAGAAGTAGAATATGTTTCTCTCCTATTCACATGAGGTTTTGAGATTACATCGAACAAAAAAACAGAAGCAGAGGTTGTGCCTCTCATATTCACAGTTTGTTTTATGATAACTTTGAACAACACTAGAGCAGTAGATGTTCTTCCTGTTATTGAATGACAACATTCAGATAAAATAAGCCTTCACAGTCATCTCGAGTTCGACCGGGGAGCGTCAAACACATTTAGGTTCATATTCAAACAGGGTAAAGAATGTGGAAAACAGTACTCTACAATAGCTGGTGCAAAATTCAATAAATAGATCAAACATTTTACAACGAGGGAAAAAGAGAAAACACCTTCTTTTTCTGTCTCTGCCTTTGTGGCATGATATTGGCTTTAACAGGATGCAGTGCAGCTTTGGCGACAGATATAGTATCGCTCTGGATCTGCATCAAAGTAGCTCTCTTTGATTTCTTCTCTCCCAGAGTCGTCTTCGTCGACATAGGATGGTGCAGATTCGAAGCCGCCGACGCAGTAGAGGGAGACGGCTGAGCCGCCATCGAAGATGCCGAGGAAGAGGAAGATTGTGCGGGCGCTGGGGTTGGATCCGCCGATATCAGATCCATCAGGGTGGTCCCAGACGAGTCCTGTTAAAAGGAAATGAGATGAAGTTCAGTAAGCTTCCAATATTGTCGATGAACAGAACATGGTGGAGATCCGGCGATGCTTACCGCCATAGCTAGTGGCTGACCGGAAAGGAATGTGGAAGAGATATTAGTGACGGGTGTTCTGTTCTGGCTTAACCAGCAGGCAGAGCCAAGACACGCAACCGTATTTTAGAATTGAAAATAAGGAAATTAAACAATCTCTCATTTTTGTAGAGTTTTACTCCTCCGATGGTTACCTCCTTTCTTTGATAAAAAAATAATATTCTATATTTTTAGAGGAAATAATGTTCTATAGCCCAAAAGCCTATATTATACCAGGTAACTCTCCATTTTTTCTGATTTTTTGTGATAGCCCTATAATAATGTAAATCCGAAAATACTCTTATTATTTAAAAATAATTAGATTTATTAAAATAATAAAATATGTATTAAGACTTATTTAACCTTTCAATTTCCAATCACAAACCCTAAGTCTATTATTGAGCGATTTGTGCGATTTTTAGAGATTTTGTGTGATTTTCTTGGATTTGAGATGATTTGAAGCGATTTCTTCGGTGGTTGTACTTCATAATCAATATTTCGGTGGTGATCTGGGGTGATCTAGGGCGATCTGGGGCAAAGAACGTTGTTTTCTGGGTTTTAGGCGATTTCATTCGAAGAACAGTGAAGTAGGTGATTACGCAGTAAGAGAAATGGCGAAGTTAAGGATTTAGTTAGACGGGATTACGCAGACAA
>KE152555.1:192377-202577 GCA_000411095.1 Aethionema arabicum | reverse complement strand
GGGTTTAGGGTTTCGGGTTTAGTGTTTTGGGTTTAGAGTTTAGGGTTTAGGGTTTAGGGTTAATTATGGGGTGTCTATAAAACTAAAATTGGAATCTTAAATGTCTATAATACTTAAAAGGCATCTTAAATGTTTATTTTGCCAAATTTCCCTAAAATATGTTTGTAAGCGATATTTTTTACAAGAAATTAATATAATAAATATTTCAAGAATCAAAAGAAAAAGTCGTTTAGAAAAAACTAGAAAGGAAATCTTAAAACAATAAAATAAGAAATGGTAACGGAATAAAACTGTTTATTGTTTTATAAAAATAAAAGAATTAAAAAAAATATTTATACATTAATTTTTTGGGCAGTAAAGATTGAGTTAATTTTCCAAATAGATAATCTAACAAATGTTTTGAGAAAACTTTAAGTTTTTTTTATTTAGTTTTTTTTTTTTCAAAAGCTATTCGATTTAGAGGCTTTATTGAAAAACTTATATTTAATAATATACAAAAATTACATAATTAATAATCTAAGTTATTTATTTTTACGAAAAATATATATATATATATATATATATAGGTACGAATATATATACTAATGACGTTTTTTAAACCCTGAACTTTGAAAATCTGTTTTTAAACCCTGAACTTACTAATGACGTTTTTTAAACCTTCAATTTTACTAATGATTTTTTTATACTCTAGGCTAATTTTTTTGCTAACACTACTAAATATATACCGGAACATTAAATGGGAAATTTAGCAAAATAAACATTTCATATACCTTTTGAGTATTATAGACATTTGAAATCATGTTTTAGTTTTATAGACACCACATAATTAACAATGACGATAATGCCCTTGTAATTTATTTACCCTAAACCCTAAACCCTAAACCCTCCATTAGGTCAACTAAAAAGATACCTAGATGTGTGGAGGGTAGTTTAGTCTTTCCATTAACCCAAATGTGTATAAAACAAAAAAGTTAGTTTTTGGATCTAAAAAACTAAAGAAGGTCCACCAATTGTCTAAAACAACCAATTTCTCTTAAATAAAACACTAAATTTAGTAAAATTAGAGAAAAACATGAAAAACACACAAAAAAAACATGAAAATCATATTTATGGTTAAATTTTGGTTAATTTAATGTTGACTTTTATGTTCATTTTAATGGTAATTCTAGTGTGAATTTTATTGTTACTTTTAATGTGAATTTTAGTCTCGATATGTACTGAACTCTAGTGTTAGTTTAGTGTTAATTAAAACTAAAATTCACCCTAAAATTCACAATATATGACTCTAAAACTCACACTAAATGTAACGTTAAAATTAACACTAAATTAATCAAAATTTAACCATATTTTAACCATAAATATAATTTTTTGTGATTTTTTTCAATGTTTTATCATGATTTTTTGTGTTTTTTGTAATTTTACTGAACTCAACGTTTTATTTAAAGTCTTTAGTGGACATATGTAAGAGTTTTAGAAACAAAAGATATAAAAAACGTCATTAGTAAAGTTGAGGGTTTAAAAAACACCATTAGTAAAATTGAAGGTTTAAAAAACATCATTAATAAAGTTGAGGGGTTTAAAAACAGATTTTCAAAGTTAAAGTTTTTTTTTTTGCAAAATCATGATAATTGAGGTGTTTTTTTGCTTTAATCCCAATAAATTATAAATGTTTCCCTTTAATTTATTTTATTTGGAAGTTTTCTTATTCCTATATTTCCATTTTAATTAGATACCAAAATTATAATGGAAATAACAATATTTCAATATTACGAAAATTACTGTAAAACCACTTAAAAAAAAGTCGATAAATTTTCTTTCCATTATATGTATATATATCCATATCTAATTACAATCAATGAATATATTATCTTTACAAAAACTCTTAATTTCATTTACATATCCTAATTTTATAAATTGGAATATTTCCTTCTTTTTTCTTACGATTATCACAAACCAAAAAAATAATTACTTAAAATTTAAAACTAACATACAAACACTATGTATATAAATAACTTCGACCTATCTATCGATTTCATCATAATTCATAACCATGGATGCACCAAAGAAGAAGCTTTCTCATGATGAGTCTCTACCTAATGATATCATCCTCATCATCTTAGCTAAAGTCTCAAGATCTTATTACCCTTTGCTCTCTTTAGTTTCCAAGAATTTTCGATCTTTAATCCGTTCTAGGGATCTTTACACGATCAGATCATCTCTTGGTACCACCGAAAACAACGTTTTTGTTTGTCTAAAGTTACCAACGAGTGAAAATCTTCGTTGGTACAGTCTTCGGACAAACGTTAATCAGTCTAGACGTTTATTACTATCTCTAACTGGTTCATATGATAGAGGTCATTCAACTTCATTTGCGTTTCTTGACTCGGTTGGTTATGTCATAGGTGGAAATAATGAGTTTTCGTCTACCCTAAAACGATATTGTCGAAAAACTTCTACTTGGTTACCAGAAAACGCTCCTAACATGAATGTTGCACGAAAGAATGCAGTTGTGCGTCGATTTAGAGACAAGATTTATGTGATGGGAGGATGTAATGATACCGAAACTACAAATTGGGCTGAAGTTTTCGATATAAAGACTCAAACTTGGAAATCTTTTACATGTCCTGATGTTTTACGCGGATATAAGATATATAACATAAAAGGTTTACACTCTAAACTTTACGTTTGGACCGATACAAAAGATTATTCATATGATGTTAATGAAGATAAATGGGAGGTTTTAGAAGAACGTTTAAGTAGAAGTAAAACTTGGTGTGTTGTGGATAAAATTGCGTATCATCTTGATCATATCGAAGGATTTACTTGGTTTGATAGGGAACAAAACAGATGGAGAAGGATCTCGAAAGGTTTATCAAAATTAAATTATATGTATGGTATTATAAAAGGTTATAAAGGTATGATTGAGATGATAGAACATGATAAGAAACTATTAGTGTTTTGGGATAAGTTTGAAACAAGTGGTCGTGGAAGTGTAAACAGTAATAAGATAATTTGGTGTGCGCAAATATCACTTGAAAAAAAAGATGGATCGATTAAGGGAAATGTTGAATGGTTTCATATTGTTCTTACGGTACCGAGTACATATGATTTTGTAACTTGTTTATGTAAACCAATTTGATAATTATGTATTTTTTTTGGGTTTATAGTGTTTTTTTTTGTTTTGAAGAAAAAACTCTGAATTATAAAAGTTTACTTTTTTGTGAGAAACTAAAATTTTTTTTGTTATAATATACGATTACATATATATTCTTAAATTTAATGGGTTTTTCTTGAAACAACTAAATAAAAACAAATCACCAACAAAGAGTAGTCGGTTTAGTAGTTTTATTGTGGGTATGTATTCAAAAAAATCACGGTTTGAATTCAAAATTAAGAAGAAAGTCACACAATTTATTATGAACAATCAGGACTAACCGTCGACCAAAAACCACATCAATAAAAGAATATATGAAATTAGACAAATCTTGCTGTCTAAAATCATATAAGGAATTAAAGTAAATCTTAAAAACTTGTATGAAATTAAAAACAATTAATATAATTTAAATTTACGATATTACTTGGGAAGCTCTGTTATAAACTTATACAGTACTAGGAGTGCTTAGATTTTTGAAATTATTTATTAATAAATATAGTTCAAAAGCTGGATTTGGCGGAGATTAATGAAGCTAGCGTCGTTTTGGTTTGATAATTGGACCGGGCAAGGGTGTCTAGTGAATCAAATTGGACGTTCAAACATCAGAATTACAGGAATTGCGGTGGCTTCATCGGTTGCTCAAGCTACCAAGCCTAACGGGAATTGGAAACTGTCAACAGGTAGGAGTCCTACAATACGATTATTGAGGTCCTTGATCCCCCTAGGTCTCCGGCCCTTTCCTCTGCTGCTCGAGACTCATACCTCTGGAAGTCGTCTCCATCGACAACCGCAACGGTATTCTCATCAAAGGCGACATGGAATTTTCTTCAACCGGAAACTCTTCGCGTTAACTGGTCAAAAGCGGTGTGGATTAAAGGTGGAATCCCCAAGCACGAGTTCACTACATGGCTAGCAGCGTGGCACAGACTACCGACTAGAAACAGGCTAAGAAGTTGGGGCTTAGTTATACCAGCTCAATGTGTTATGTGCGAGTTAGAAAACGAAGACGTGGACCACCTTTTTATTGGATGCAGGTTTGCCAAAGTAGTTTGGAGATGCCTCATTGGAAACCAACCGGAACACAACCAAGTCACCTTAAATCAAGTGCTTCAATGGCTGATCGGAAGAAAGGAGTCTAAAGAAGGAAGATACATTCACAAAATCGTCTTCCAAGCTATGCTTCATGAAATCTGGATTGAGAGGAATCAACGAACTCACGGAGGAAGGAAACGCCAAGTAACCGAGATGGTGAAGAACATCCAGTCCACGATCAAGTCAAAAGTCATATCAACATCATCCTCATCCGGCGGCTCAAACATCATGACGACAGAGTCACTACTCGAATGTTGGTTCATCAAATATCAGATTACACAAGGCCAACACACTCTTCTATAGCAACAACTCGACAACCGGAATTCGAAAGTTCAGATTTCAGCCATCACTCAAGCCGACATCTTCTATGATTTTCAATCTGGTGTATCAAAAACTCTCTTCTGCATTTAATGGTATAGATTAACCTTTTACCAAAAAAAAAATATATAGTTCAAAACATATTTGGACTAATTATAAAAATTGTTTTTTTAAATAATTTTTTTATGAAATACTATATAAAAACTATGTGTATTCAAAATTTTGTTTTAGCTTTTTTAAATTATACTATCTTGAATTATATTTCCTTTGATCAAATTATACATCTATTTTAAAAAATAAGTTTATAATTCTAATGTTTACATTTCCTTTAAAAGTCTTCTTATTTCTTAAAGTTTAATATCAACCCTCCATCAATGTAAAAAAAAAATTATAAATTTTTCCTTTTCCTTTATTTCCAATTTATTTCTTTGGAAGTTTTCTTATTCCTATATTTCCAATTTAATGAGATACTATATATATAATCTCGACTTGAAGCACGACTTCATTATAATTCATAACCATCAAACTCTAACCCTAAACATATCTACCGATAATGGAGTCCATGGAAGCACCAAAGAAAAAGACAAAACCTAATTCTCTTTCTCTACCTGATGACGTCATCCTCATCATCTTTGCCAAAGTCTCAAGAAATTATTACCCATTGCTCTCTTTAGTTTCCAAGAATTTTCGATCTCTCATAGGTTCTAGGGATCTTTTCACGGTTCGATCATCTCTTGGTACCGCCGAAAACACCGTTTTTGTTTGCCTAAAGTTACCAACTAGTGAAAATCTTCGTTGGTACAATCTATGGAAAAACCCTAATAATGGGTCTAAACATTTATTAGTACCTATAAATAATTCATATGAGAGGTTTCATTCAACTTCAGTCGTGTTTCTTGACTCGATTTGTTATGTAATAGGTGGGCATGATGATTTTTCGTGTACCGTAAAACGATATTGTCGAAAAAATTCTAGTTTTCTACCAGAAAACGCTCCTAACATGAATGTTGCGCGGAAGAATGCAGTTGTGTGTCAATATAGAAACAAGATTTATGTGATGGGAGGATGTAATTTCTCCGAAACTACAAATTGGGCCGAAGTTTTCGATATAAAGACTCAAACTTGGAAATCTTTTACTTGTCCTGATGTATATAAGATATATAAGATAAAAGGTCTACACACTAAACTTTATGTTTGGACCGATACGAAAGATTATTCGTATGATGTTAATGGAGATAAATGGGAAGTTTTAGAAGAGCGTTTAAGTAGAAGTAAAACTTGGTGTGTTGTGGGTGGAATTGTGTATCGTCTTGATCATTTTGAAGGATTTACTTGGTTTAATAGTCCATTTGGGATATGGAGAAAAGTCAGAGGTTTATCAAGATTTAATGAGGTGTGTGGTATTACAAAAGGTCATAAAGGTATGATTGAGATGATGGAACATGATAAGAAACTATTAGTGTTTTGGGATAAGTTTGAAACAAGTGGTCGTGGAAGTGTAAGAAGTAATAAGAAAATTAATTGTGCGAAAATATCACTTCTAAAAACATATGGCGATATTAACGGAAAAGTTGAATGGAAGGAAGATGTTATTACTGTACCGAGTACATATGATTTTGTAACTTGTTTATGTAAACCAGTTTGATAATTAAGTTTTTTTTTGGATTAAAGTGTTTTTTTTTTTGAAAAAAAAACTCGGAATTAGAATATTTATGGACTTGTTTTTATCTAATGAGAAACTAAAGTGGTAATAATAGACTTACTCAAATTTAATTATCAACCATATATATATATATATAATTAGATACTAACGGTCAAATTAATTGAGGGGTTTTGAGATTTTTTTCTGAAAAAACAAAGTTCTAAGGATTTGGAAAAAAAAACAAAATTTAGGGTTTTTTTTCAGACTTGATCGTACATGGTCTGTTTCGTAAGTTACGTTTCTAGCTTAAATTCACCCAAATTTACTCAACAGAGTAATATTTGTGACGAAACAAGTTACATTGCTAGCTTAAATTCAACCAAATTTCAGTGTAAAGATTCCTTACAGAGTCAGAGTTAATATAATTATAATAAGCATCCCTGAATTCACACGTTTTTCTGCAATAACACTAACTCTCTGTCCATGGCTATATAAAAGACAAAAGATTAACCATTTAAAGTCTCTGTACAGTTTCACATGTTAAAACCAATGAATAAGGATCTTGTCTGCGTAATGTTATATTGAAACTTTCGAAGATAAATGTGAGACAATGTTTTAAAGCCACTCCTGCATTTTGAAGTTGATTCAAGTAAAAAGTATATAGAGGGACTGGCCTGTGAAGTTGACACGTGGAAGACAAATCATGTGAAGTCTCTAAAGCTCCACGGTTGCCTGAAATTTAAAAAAAAAAAAAAACTTGAAAAGAAACGTGAATTAATCTCATAATCCAGTGTGGATTCCTCACATGCCATAATCTACGGATACGGATCTTGCTGTTCATCAAAAATCAAAATCAGCATTATTACACAGTAGTTTAAAGATGCTCTTTTTGATTAGTTTAATTCATAATGCAGACGTGTAAGTCACAGGAAACAGCTTTACCACACGGAGAGAGTTTTAAAATATTCAGAAAACTAAGCTGGATGTGAAAGAAGTTATAGAGAGTGCTCGTGCACATTTAATATAATACACTCTTTGATCAGCATTGTCTTTGCATTGTCCTCTGCCACGTTGTAATCTGAAACTTCATAAACGAAAATATAATATTTAAATCCTTTGAGGATAGTAAATGAGATCTGCACGAGTGGTATGACTCTACAATAGCAGACAAGCCAGCTTTGTAATGAAAATTGATCTCAATGAATTGAGTAAATGGAGATATATAGTTGGAGGAGATACCTTCATTTTTGGATTTTGTCTACTCATCTCTGCAATGGAAGGTGATTGTTGTGCAGAAGGCAGACAAGATCTGAAGCTGTAGACATGGAAATTCATCAGCTGCACATGCATTACAGAGAGAGATTGAATAATATATGCAAGAATAGTGTTGTTACCATCTTCTTCTACAAGGAGACAAGGCCGGTTGTATTAGCCATAAAGTATGCCAAGGCGCTGCAGAGTCCACTCTGCACATTCATTTTCATGAGATCTGAGTCATATCTTTATTGCATATGGGATATATAAGCTGTTGAGGGGAACAGTGCACAGACAAATGAGCATTGTTTAATATTATAACCACCAAGAGACTCCTCTTCTCTCTCTTCTTTGAAGTTGTATATATGTATTGAGCTGAGAGGCAATGAACAAGGCACAACAAACATCTTAGCTCTTCTTAACATCTTCTCTTTGATCAAAAACAAAGAAGAAGAGATAAACAAAAATGGCAGCTTCCTTCCACGTTCGATCTAACAGTTTCCCCTCTACACTTCACCCAAGGGCTGCTCATGTTGATGAGCAGTTGAACCGTTTGAGATCTTCAGAAGAAACCTCCACATCGTCCACCTCTTCTATCTCTCAAAGAATTGAAAACATTCAAGAGTTACATGAGTCTCTTGACAAACTTATCCGCCTTCCTGCTCAAGAGCACAACAAGAAAGTTGTTGAACAGCTTCTTGATGGTTCTTTAAGGATCTTGGATCTGTGCAACATTTCCAAGGATGCTTTGTCTCAAATGAAAGAGAGTCTGATGGAGATTCAATCAATCCTGAGAAGAAAGCGTGGAGATCTATCAGGAGAGATTAAGAAATACTTAGCCACAAGAAAATCCATTAAGAAATCATTCCAGAAAGTACAAAAGACTCTAAAGGTTGGACAAGATAACAAAGATGAATCTCTTACTGTCTTTGGAGAAGCAGAAGCTGTCACCATTGCTCTTTTTGATTCTCTCTTCAGCTTCGTATCTGGATCAAAGACTTGTGGAAAATGGTCACTAGTCTCAAAGCTAATGAGCCAGAAGAAAATCACATGTGAAGCACAATCAAACGAATTCACAAAGATTGACTCAGAGTTTCAATCTGAGAAGAGCTTGAAGATGGAAGATGTGCAGAACTTAGAATCATCAATTCAAGATCTTGAAGATGGACTTGAATCACTCTCAAAGTCATTAATCAAATACAGAGTTTCAATTCTCAATATCTTAGGCAACTAAGCCTACAAATTTTGTACATATACAAGAAATGAAAAGTTAATATAACAAACTAAAGATTTCTCATAAAACTTTGCGTTTATCATTCCTTATTTATTTGATTCAATTGCCATCAAACAAAAAGAACAAAGAAAATGATCTCACATAACTTAGAATATTCACTACAGTTCAAACTTCATCCCAAAACAAGTTACACAGTTAATTTCATTCCACCAAATCAATAAATCATTATAGTTAATATAATAAAATAGGCATCTCTGAATTCACACGTTTTCTGCAATATCATAACTCTTTCCATGTCTATATAATAAAGAAAGGAATAGTCATTAAAGACTCTGTCTGCTTTCACATGTTAAAACTTAAAACCACTGAAAAAGGATCTTGTCTGTGTAATGTTACTGAAACTAGGATGATAAATGTGTATTTTTTTTCAATTTGATCAGAGTAAGTAACATGGAGAGACTGACCTTTCAATGCCTAATGGGTAACACCATTCCATGCTTATCTTCTACCAATGCCCTCAAAGAGAAACCAAGAGATGATAAATAAATAATATTCAAATCTGAAGAAACAACTAAACTAGAAAGAGAAACGAGAAGAAGAGTATTAGATACCTGGGAATAGATGGATTCAAATCAGTCTCTACGTCAATTCTTTACATCCTAGGCCACTAAAATTCAATGTAACATCCAACAAACATAAGATTTTACTCTGTTCTTGTGAAATTTCTTCTTTTCTTCCTCTTCCATCAAAGAACTAAATCATCTCAGGATTGGCTGAAATTAGCATCTACTTGTTGACAAATCATGTGTACTCTCTTAAATTTTAATATAAAATCTCAGAAGAAATGATAATTAATCTCCATCTCATGATCCATAGTAGTTTTGTTCACATGTTATCTAAGGATACTTCATCAAAATCACTCTTACATAATTTCTTTAGTTTAGTTATAAGAAACAGCTTACCACACGGAGAGTGCTCGTGCAACTTTAGCATTATCGGAGGTTTCTCTGCGTTATAATCTGCCACGTTGTTGTCTGAAACTTCACAGAGGAAAATATAATATAAAATTCCTTGAAAGATAATAGATGAGATCTGCACGAGTGGTATAACCTACAATAGCAGACAAGCCAGCTTTGCAATGAAACTAATCTCAATGCATAGAGTAAATTTATGGAGATATAGTTGGAGGGAGACACTGAGCTGATATGGTGGAGATCTTTATCATTATTTGTATATAGCTAGAGATGAGATTCCTTTTGCCTTCTGTCAAGGGGAACATTGCTTAAACATTATATTGAAATTAATTTTCTATTTTAAATACCTCGAGATTCCTCTTGTCTCTCTCCCTCTCTCTCTTCCTTGAAGTTGTATATATGTATTGACCTGAAAGCCATTGAGAAAGCAAAACGAACATCTTAGCTCTTCTTAGCATCTTCTCTTTGATCAAAAACACATAATAAATTAAAATGGCAACCTTCAACGTTCGCTCTAACAGTTTCCCCTCTA
>KE152555.1:164036-176119 GCA_000411095.1 Aethionema arabicum | reverse complement strand
CACAAATAATGACGCAAGCTCTCCCTCTTGGGGAGACTTTAAGCTAAGCACCCATCCTAAGTGCAATGGAGGTCACTAGCCTAGGCCACACACCTTCTTGATCGTGCGTTGACCCCGTCCAGGTAAGTATTTTTCTCGGTGTGCCAAACTCTGTTTTTAATCTTTAGTTAAACAACTCGTCTATCAACAACTTAGCAATGTGGGATTACAGTTTATACATATGGGATGGGGTCGGGCGGGTCGTTGTATAACCCAATTAAGTACCCGAGTATCTTCATTCGCACATCTCTCTTCTCTTAAAAGTTAAAACTAAAATCCCCTTTTTATCGTAGTGTAGAGACTTGAGATTTGGGGGAAATAGCTGTCAATTGAAGAGCGAGCATAGGAGGAAGACGAGATATCAGACCTGAAAGTGGAATTTACCTAAATCTTCGTCGACGGGTCTTGTAAAGGTTTGATTTTTACATGGTGGGTATTGCTGAATTCCCTCAAATTACCTGTAGAGACTGAGATTGAGTTAGGGCATATGCCCCTTTTGTTTGCTAATGTCATGATCGGAGATAATAACCTACAAAGCGCATATCGAGGTGTGATTAAGAGGGGAAAAGTAAATTTGAGTTCTTTCTAACCGTGGGGGAATGTGTAATTGTTCAGAGTTTAGTTTTTGATAGTGGATTTCATCTTTCTTGACGAGACTAGAGAACTCCTTTGCGAAGTTGAGAGGCCCAAATCAAATAAAGTCCAAATACACTTTGTCCAATAAAGAACCATTGCTCCCTTTGTTTGTGCAGATTCATCTTTCATCCAATACTTGTTCGTTTTATTTAGATTTTAGATCATGTCTATGTCTTGTCTCCTGTGTGGATTTTTCTGGTGGGAGAATGAATATTTGTGAATTTTTCTGGTGGCTATAAAACAAGCCAATACACGGGTGACGAACAGCAACGTTCAATTTAATGGCAAAAGCAGAGTAATGAACAAAACTATGTTATCCTTGCATTTTTAAATCAGATTTTTGGATTTTTGTCTACTCGGATTTGCAGTAATGGAACGTGATTGTTGTGCAGAAGGCAGACAAGATCTGAGGTTTTGGAAATGAAATGAATTATATAGAAAGGGTGAATTTGAATAGAGGCAAGAATAGTGAAGACAAGCCTTGCTGGCCACAGTGCACATTCATATCTTTATTGCATATGGGATATAAGCTGTGGAGGGAAACACTGCAGAGACAGAAGCTCGTTGTTTAATATTATAACCACCAAGAGATTCCTCTTGCCTCTCTTCCTTGTGGTGTGTATATATATATTGACTTGAACGAAGAAGACATAACAAACATCTTCTCTTTGATCAATAACAAAGAAGATCATAAACAAAAATGGCAGCTTCTTTCCACGTTCGATCTAACAGCTTCCCTTCTACACTTCACCCACAAGCTGCTCATGTTGATGAGCAATTAGCTAGATTGAGATCTTCTGAAGAGACTTCCACATCTTCAACCTCTTCTATCTGTCAAAGAATTGACAACATTCAAGAGTTACACGAGTCTCTTGACAACCTTATTCGCCTACCTGCTCAAGAGCACAACAAGAAAGCTGTTGAACAGCTTCTTGATGGTTCTTTAAGGATCTTGGATCTGTGCAATGTTTCCAAGGATGCTTTGTCACAGATGAAAGAGTCTCTCATGGAGATCCAATCAATTCTCAGAAGAAAGCGTGGAGATCTTTCTGCTGAGATTAAGAAATACTTAACCACAAGAAAATCCATTAAGAAGACAATCCAAAAAGTACAAAAGACTTTGAAGGTTGGACAAGAACAAGACGAGTCTTTGGCTGTCTTTGGAGAAGCAGAAACAGTTACAATTGCTCTTTTTGATTCTCTTTTCTCCTTCATGTCTGGATCAAAGACTTGTGGCAAATGGTCAATGGTCTCAAAGCTTATGAGCCCAAAGAAAGTTACATGTGAAGCACAATCAAACGAATTCACAAAGATCGACTCAGAATTTCAATCTGAGAAGACTTTAAAGATGGAAGATGTGCAGAACTTGGAATCATCAATTCAAGATCTTGAAGATGGACTTGAGTCACTCTCCAAGTCATTGATCAAATACAGAGTCTCTATCCTTAACATCTTAGGCAACTAAGCCTACAAATTTTGTAAAAATTAGTAAATGTAATTACCAAAAACATACAAGAATACAAGATTTTTCTCATACAACTGTGTTCTTGCAATATCTCCTCTTCATTTTTACCGTAAAATTTCACAGTTTAATCTTTGGGGAGGAAACAAACATTTACTTGTTAATTAAATCTCAATTATCTCTAAGAGAAACTCCACATGGTTTGCTCACATGGCATTACCTATTGCTACGGATCTTGCCGTTAACTTAATCAAACCAAGTTTCTTTTAAATGTGTGTTTCTTGATTAATATAATATTAAATTCATAATGAAAACGTGTAAGCTTAGGCTTGAGAGATAGGGATGAGATCTGCACGAGTGGCATGGCCCTCACTAGCAGACAAGCCACCTCTCTTCCTTTTGTCTCCATCTAAAGGTAACATCACATTAATGATTCATTAGATGAGATTCCTCTTGTCTCTCTACGTTGATCTAACCAACACACAAAAAATCGTTAATAGAACAAGTTAAAGATTTCTCATATAAATTCGCCTCCTTACTTATTTGATTATGTTGTCATCAAACAAAAACATTTCAGTACATAACACAAGAAAACAACTGATAAGTTAACTCAATAAAGTCATTATTCACTATTAAACATTCAATTTTACTGTTTAAGCTTCAAGTCAAAACAATTTAATACCTTGTTAATATAATAAAATTGACACCTCTGAATTCACAAGTTTTCTGCAAAAAACAGAGGAAGAGATAAAGATTTTCTGTGTGCTTTCACATGTCAAACCAGAGAATTAGGATCTTATCTTTCTTATGTTATTGAAAACAGTGTTGATATATATGAGACAATACTTTAAAGACACTTGTGAATTTTCAATTTCATTACAGTAACTATCATGGAGAGATTATTTGAATCTCTAACATCTTTAAAAGTGAATTGAACTATAGGCCAACTAACACATGAAGTTATGCTTCATAGATTTTATGTGTAATTTGACATAACTTAATTCATATATGATGCGGTTATTCTCTTTTCTTGGATCGAACTCTGTGCTTTGAATATAGAAATGAATAAGAAGTAATTATAAAGCAAATCAAGGCAAACTTTACTGAGAAAATCTTTAATTATTTGTTTCTGTTAATATATATATACTTTTTGTACAAAATTTTCATTGGCTCAGTGGCTTATAAGGTGTTCATCATTGAGACTCTGTATTTGATGAGATGTTTAGATAGTGATTCAAGTCCATCTTCAAGATCTTGAATTGATGATCCTAAGTTCTGCACATCTTCCATCTTCAAGGTCTTTTCAGATTGAAATTCAAAATCAATCTTTGTGAATTCATTAGATTCTGCTTCAGATGAAACTTTCTTCTGGCTCATAAGCTTTGACACCACTGACCATTTGCCACAATTCTTTGATGATCCAGACATGAAGCTGAATAGAGAATCAAAAAGAGAAACTGTAACAGCTTCTGCTTCTCCAAAGACAGCAAGAGATTCATCTTTGTTTTCTTGTGCAACCTTTAGAGTCTTTTGTTGTTTTTGGAATGATTTCTTGATGAATTTTCTTAAGGCTAAGTATTTCTTCACCTCTCCTGATAGATCACCACGCTTTCTTCTGAGAATTGATTGAATCTCCATTAAACTCTCTTTCATCTCAGACAAAGCATCCTTGGAAACATTGCAAAGTTCCAAGATTCTTAGAGAACCATCAAGAAGCTGCTCAACATATTTCTTGTTATGTTCTTGAGCTAGAGCTGGTAAGCGAAGAAGCTTGTCAAGAGACTCATGTAGATCTTGAAGGTTATCGATTCTTTTGCAGATAGAAGAAGTGGAAGATGAAGAAGCTGCTTCAGAAGATCTCAATCTATCGACATGAACAGCTTGAGGATGAGGTCTAGAGAGGAAACTGTTGGATCTAACATGGGAAATGGCTGCCATTGTTTCTTCTAGCTTGTTTTGTGGTTTAGAAAGCTGAAGATGTTTGTTATGTCTTTTGTCATTGACTCTCAAATCATTACATATATATATACACACAGAATATCAAGGAAATGTATCTCAGTGTTTGTGAAATGTCTCCCTCCAAACAAACACCATGACTCATCCCAATATATGATTCAGATTTACATTAATGTGCATTAGCTGAGCTTGAATTGAGATCTTGTCTGCTTCCATCACATCAATAATCTCATATTCTATTCATTTCTTTTGATTTTGATCTTATGGTTAGCCTGAGAAGGGAAACTGCATTAGCAATAATTAAACATAGCAAAGGATGAAGATATTTTGTTCCTTATGTCTCTCTCCTAACTCTTATCTTCATGCTTTATATATATGAATTGACCAGAAATGAAGGCATTGAGTTTTCTCTAAGCTCTCCAAAACTAAGCAGCCTCAACTTTAGGCTCTCTTACCTTATGTTTAGAACAAGAAAAAAAGCTATGGAGTAGCTTCTGACTCTGGATCTAAAACAGAAACCTAAGTCCATATGGAGTAGCTTCTTGATTCTTGAATATGGACTTAGGTTTCTGTTTTAGATCCAGAGTCAGATGTTCTAATTCACGAAGACAAAAAAACAAGATTTTTCTCATGGATTTGAAATTACTTCCTAAGCTTGAACAGCAGACACTGACAGTCATCAATTTAGAAATTTGTCCTTAGTTTTTTTTGCTTTTACAAGAGTCAGATTTGCAAATAGAGCGACTATATGTATAAACTGTAATCCCACATTGGTAAGATTTGAAAGGATGAGTTGTTGAACTAAAGTAGAAATAAGAAGCTTGGGACACTGAGTAAAGTACTTACCTGGACGGGGTCAACACATGATCATGAAGGTGTGTGGCCTAGGCTAGTGACCTCCATTGCACACAGGAGGGGTGCTAAGCTTAAGGTCTCCCCAAGAGGGAGCTCCTGCGTCATAATTTGTGGCAGAGGGGGCCTGCGTCCGCGCGGCCCCCACCATTATCCTCAGTTTAAAGCTACCTTTAATTGTACTAGTCTGGAGCTAGAAGATTCTACACCTGATCTCAGAAGCCCCCGTTGAGGTTCATAACAAGGCATGAATTTTAAGTAAGTAATAAAACATCTCTTTTAGGATTTCAATAGCTTGGATCCTCTGGTTAGCACGTAACTGTCTCAAACCAGTCATACTCACAAGTAAGATTGCCACAAGTGGCTTTTTAAACACATAGTCTCCTATCTATCAACACAGTTGCAGAGACAAGATCCTGTGCTTTTATTGAACAACGGACAGAGTTATTATAAATGCAGAAAACGTGCGACTTCAGAGATGCCTTTTTATTATTATATTAACAAAGTAACTTGTTTTGACATGAAGATTAAACAATACATATACAAGAAGTATAGACCAATGTTGGATTTTATATGCAAGAAGCATATTACAAGAGCACAAGTGAAACTCAATTTAAGTTTCACGATTCTTTCTTTAGTTTGCAACTAGAGTTGCTATTACCATTGGCTTCTCCTTCACATCAAACATTCACCAACTACTAACTTCCTCTTGTCTCTCTATAAACCCTTGCTTCTTGTCAAAATACTGTCTCATCTTCTATAACAATGGCTTCTGCAACAATTAACATAGTTGATCCTTAGAACCACATAAAAATTACTCACAACTTCAGCCAAAACAGAGACAAAAGTTGGCATGATCAGTGAGTAACAAGGGGAAGTACAAAACATTAACATACTTGAACCTCAAAGCCAGATAAAAACCACTGCCTCGTTTATATTAAAATCACTAGACAATGAAAAAAATATTTACAATCACAAATATAAATAGAAATGCGATAGACTATAAAAAATACTCACTTTCTAGGTTGTCATCACCATCTTCTCATTGAATATATAGTTTTTCTGTGACAACAAAGACTTTATATCAGCATCTCACTCAAACTAATGATCAACAACTTCCATATATCGTTATGTATCTTAATGCCCAAAACGCAGTTTCACAACCATGAACAACCAGAAAATAACCCTTGCTGCTTGAATTTACAAAATATCACAAAAATTGCTAACTAGCAACTACCTCTTGTCTCTCTATAAACGGATAAACCCTTGCTGCTTTAGATCATAAAGCTTGAAAGAAACTGGAAAGGCAAACAAGTCAATGGTGTATTGAAAGCAGATTCTCAAGAAACCGTTAACCCATCAAGAAGAAACTTACACTCATGTTTGGCTTCTGTCACTAAAATCTCTCTTGTATCTGATCCTCGACATGATGATAATTTATATTTCCGAACACTATAAACTCATTTTGAGACAACATTGACTGTGCAGAAGTCTAGCATAGATGCTGTGATTGCAGCAACAACATCATATTTTCTGGAAATGTTTTACACAGTCATTATTGCAACAGCAACATGATTTGCTTCATGGATTGTTATCTCTATTGCAACCTTTGTGAAAACAAGATTCAAAGACATGAGAAAACAATCAAACAAAAAACATAAGTTATCGGAAAAAAAAAACTTGTAAGAATTGCAGAAACCTTTTTCTTCTCACACATTTTCGTGAAAGGATGAAGCGGTACGTTCTTTCATCTCTAGAGACTGGTTTGTAGATATGCCTAACGCATTCTGCTGATGGCGTACGCAAGAAGCGTTTTAGAGAACACACTAATAAATTAATGTTGGATTTTAAATGCAAGAAGCATATTAGATGAGCCCTGCACAACTTATGCTCTAAGTTTGTTTCATGATTCTTTCTTCAGTTTGCAAGAAGCATATGAAAGAAAAGAATTGAAACAAAAATCATTATTTTATTTAGGATTTTGACCTGCCAAGCAAGCGCACCTGACATGGCAAAGATCATCCATTCAATTTTTATATATACCAACAGTTTATACACAAGAAGTATATGTCACTGTTGGATTCATATGCAAGAAGCATATTAAAAGAGCACAAGTGATGCTCAATTTGAGTTTCAAGATTCTTTCTTTACTTTGCAAGAAGCATATGAAAAAAAGAACGGAAACCAAATTTTTATTTAGGATTTTGACCTGCCAAGCAAGCACACCTGACATGGCAAAGGCCATCCATTCAATTTATATATCTACCAACAGTTTATATACAAGAAGTATATGTCACTGTTGGGTTCATATGCAAGAAGTATATTCAAAGAGCACAAGTGATGCTCTAAATTTGTCTCAAGATTCTTTCTTTAGTATGCAAGAAACATGTAAAAGAAAAGAATGAAACAGAAATCATCATTTCATTTAGGATTTTGACCTGCCAAGCAAGCGCACCTGACATGGCAAAGGCCATCCATTCAATTTATATATCTACCAACAGTTTATATACAAGAAGTATGTGTCACTGTTGGGTTCATATGCAAGAAGCATAAAAGAGCACAAGTGATGCCTCTAAATTTGTTTCACGATTCTATCTTTAGGTTGCAAAAAGCATATGAAAGAAAATAATTGAAACAAAAATCACCAATTTATTTAGGATTTTGACCTGCCAAGCAAGCGCACCTGACATGGCAAAGGCCATCTATTCAATTTTTTTATATATACCAACAGTGTATATACAAGAAGTATATTTCACTGTTGGATTAATATGTAAGAAGCATATATAAAGAGCACAAGTGATGCTCTAAATTTGTTTCACGGTTCTTTCTTTAGGATGCAAGAAGCATTATGAAAGAAAAAAATGGAAACATAAATCATCATTTTATTGAGGATTTTGACCTGCCAAGCAAGCGCACCTGACATGGCAAAGATCATCCATTCAGCTATAAATATACCAAAAGTTTATGTCATTGTTGGGTTTATTTGCAAGAAACATAATGAAAGAGAAGAATAGAAACGAGAGTTTCATGATTCTCAAGATGGTTTTTAATACTTAAAGATCAACGACAATTGATCAATTAGATATTTGTTCTCTGTTGGCTCTTAATCCTTATAAGAATTATAAATTATAAAAAGTTACTTAAGAAAACACCCAAAGTTTTCAGAAACAATAGGAACCAGACGAAAAAAAGAGAGCCTATACAAACGTACCTTGATGAAGAAACGAAAAGATCAATGGTTCTTTTCAAGAAAGGTAAAGATTAAGATGAATCAAAGCCATACGATCCACCTAAGCACGAAATCCTAATTCAAGAAAGTAAAACGAAGAAACTCAAAATAAATTCAAAACCTAAAATCAAAATTAAATCAAAACGCTGAAATGGTACATATCAAGATAACCCAGAGCCATACGACCCACACCTCAAGCACGAAATCCTAATTCAAGAAAGTAAAACGAAGAATCTTAAAATTAATTTGAAACTCAAAATCAAATACCATACGCCGAATTGGTCACATATCAAGAAAACCCAGAGCCATACGACCCACACCTCGCACGAAATGCTAATTCAAGAAAGTAAAACAAAGAATCTCCAAATGAATTCGAAACCGAAATCAAACTCACATGATTCATGTCGTATATGCGATGAGAGAACCGCTTGGGAGCGATTTGAAGCGAAGCAACCCGATTGTCAGCGATTAGAAGTGAGGTAATCACCGATATGAAACGGTGATAACCGTAACCGATCAGCCGACTTCGAAGCGATCAAGAATTAAGAGGAGCGATGAACGGCTGGAGGTGATTTTTGCCGTTGGCCGGAGAGGAGTCCCGTCACTTATATAGAGTCATAGTCCGAATCTATTTTAGATCGTGAAGCCACCGTAAATCCAACGGCTTTCAATGGTTAATTGTTCAAGTAAATCAACGGTCGTGATTAATTACGATAACTTGATTTGTTATGGTTAATTATTAAATTTAATACTATAACTTTTAAAACAGGAAGTATATTTTATATCGTTGGATGTATAAACAATGTGATTAATGATTAATTAATTAAAATGTATCATGGTAGTGTAGATATTTTCATCTTGTCCACCAATTATAAAATGGGAATTAACTAAATTACGATTACCCTAAATATTACTACAAACTATCCTATTATTATTATGGGCTTTTTCAATAATTCGATTCGGCCCAACTTCACTCAAGGCTTAAGAGGCCCAACAAGAGACAACTTAGCAATATCCGAAACGGCAGCGTTTTGAACATCCAAGACAACTTTCTCTCTCTTCATCTTCCTTACTTCCTAAACATCAAGAAACTCATATTTTAAAGAAGTTTGGTTTAAGCTAACGGCAAGATCCGGTCCCATAGGTAAAGCCATGTGAACAAACCGTGTGGAGCTTAAGAGAAATTTGTGATTTAATTAACAAGTAAATGTTTTTTTCCTCCGCAAAGATTAAACTGTGAAATTTTACGGTGAAAAATGAAGAAGTAATATTGCCAAGAACAGAGTTGTATGTGAAAAATCTTGTATTCTTGTATGTTTTTGGTATTTACATTTACTTTTCTAAGTACAAAATTTGTAGGCTTAATTGCCTAAGATGTTAAGGATTGAGACTCTGTATTTGATCAATGACTTTGAGAGTGATTCAAGTCCGTCTTCGAGATCTTGAATTGATGATTCTAAGTTCTGCACATCTTCCATCTTTAAAGTCTTCTCTGATTGGAATTCGGAGTCAATCTTTGTGAATTCGTTTGATTGTGCTTCACATGTAACTTTCTTTGGGCTCATAAGCTTTGAAACCATTGACCATTTACCGCAAGTCTTTGATGATCCAGACATGAAACTGAATAGAGAATCAAAAAGAGCAATTGTAAGAGCTTCTGCTTCTCCAAAAACAGCCAAAGACTCGTCTTGTTCTTGTCCAACCTTTAGGGTCTTTTGTAATTTTTGGAATGTTTTCTTAATGGATTTTCTTGTGGTCAAGTATTTCTTAATCTCTCCAGATAGATCTCCACGCTTTCTTCGTAGAATTGATTGGATCTCCATCAAACTCTCTTTCATCTGAGATAAAGCATCCTTGGAAACATTGCACAAATCCAAGATCCTTAAAGAACCATCAAGAAGCTGCTCAACAGATTTCTTGTTGTGCTCTTGAGCAGGTAGGCGAATAAGCTTGTCAAGAGACTCATGTAACTCTTGAAGGTTGTCAAGTCTTTGACAGATAGAAAAGCTTGAAGATGTGGAAGTTTCTTCTGAAGATTTCAAACGGTTCAACTGCTCATCAACATGAGCAGCCTGTGGGTGAAGTCTAGAGGGGAAACTGTTAGAGCGAACGTGGAAGGAAGCTGCCATTTTTGTTTATGTTCTTCTTTGTTATTGATCAAAGAGAAGATGTTGAGAAAGCTAAGATGTTTGTTCTGCCTTCTTCATTCATGTCAATACATATATACAACTTCAAAGAAGAGAGAGAAGAGGAATCTCTTGGTAGTTATAATATTAAACAATGATCATTTGTCTGTGCACTGTTCCGCTCAACTGCAATAAAGATATGACTCAGATCTCTTGAAAATGAATGTGCACTGTGTCCAGCATGGCTTGTTTCCTTGTAGAAGATGGTAACAGCACTATTCTTGCATCTACTCATATTTACTCTATATAATGCATTTCAAAACCTCAGATTTTTGTCTGCCATCTACACAACAACCACGTTCCATGACTGCAAAGCCGAGTAGACAAAAATCCAAAAATCTCATATAAAAATGCAAAGATAATATCATTTTGTTGATTACTCTGCTTTTGCCATTAAATTGAACGTTGGTGTTCGTCACCCGTGTGTTGGCTTGTTTTATAGCCACCAGAAAAATTCACAAATATTCATTCTCCCACCAGAAAAATCCACACAGGAGACAAGGCCTGGATATCATTTACAAAGATGAATCCATTATCAAAAAATTAAACTCAGAGCAATGACACATTCCCCACAGTTACAAAGAACTCAAACTTACTTTTCCCCTCTTGATCACACCTCGATTGCTCTCTGCAAGCTTATTATTATTATTATTATCTCCGATCATGACATTAGCAAAGAAAAGGGCATATACTTCCCTAATTTTCCAGCAGCCATAGCTCAATCTCAAGTCTCTACAAACAATTGAGGGGATTCTGAAGCAATGCTGACCAATTTGTGAAGATAAGATTGGTAATATTGCAAAGATTAAACCTTTACCAGACCCTTCGAGGAAGATTTCTCCAACTCATCTCTTCTTCTTTATCTGTTTCGCTTTCGATTAAATCTCATTTCTCTATAGCCGATAAGCATTACCATTGAACCAAAGCTTGCTATATTTTAGTATTTTACATAAACGTCCTCTTTAGTTTTTGTTGTTAAATGAACGACCTACCCATATGCATAAACTGTAATCCCACATTGGTAAGATGTGAAACGATGAGTTCTTTAACCAAACCATAAAAAAGGAGCTTGGGACACCGAGTAAAGTACTTACCTGGACGGGGTCAACGCACGATCAAGAAGGTGTGTGGCCTAGACTAGTGACCTCCATTGCACTTAGGAGGGGTGCTTAGTCTAAGGTCTCCCCAAGAGGGAGAGCCTGCGTCATTATTTGTGGCAGAGGGGGCCTGCGTCCGCGCGGCCCCTACCATTAATCAGTTCAAAACCCTAAATAAGCAACCATAACCTTGTCTACTGGTCAACACCTAAAATACCTGTTCTTATTTTACCGATCTATGTTAATTGGCTTCACCTCAAATGTTGCGTCTTTGATAGACAAGTTATATAGTCACGGGCGGATGTAGGGTTATAGGACTGGGAATCCCCCTAAAATCCCCCTTAAATTTTTGTATTTAATTTTTTTATAGTTATTTTTAGTAATTTTAATTAATTAATGTTAAAATTTATGGTTAGTGTACCCACTATATAATAGGATATGCCCCCGTTTGTTTTCTAATTCCTGTTTTGAAAAAATCATTTCCGTATTTAAAAGACATAATTTAGGAAAACATTTAATTAGAGTTAATAAGTAGAAACTAGAAAGTAATTATATTAGTATATATATATATAATCATTTAGAATACTTTCAAATTGTTTTTTTTTTAAATTCAAACTAATTTCTTT
>KE152555.1:152278-163582 GCA_000411095.1 Aethionema arabicum | reverse complement strand
TTAATATTATATTAATAATATTGATAGTTAATAAAAAATTTTGTAGTTAATTAAAAAATTTTGTGCTCCCGGTAGATTTGTTTTGTGGATCCGCCCCTGTATATAGTTATTGATTTTTGCTACAATCTATATCTGTAATCTACATATCTCTACTTGTTTTGAGGTATACTAACAGCACTAAGCTGCTTTGTGTCCCATTCTTTCAGAGACTAAGAAGCACCAGTAGTACAAATGAATAGGATTAAGCTCATGCCTTTTATATCACAGTTATAAGGCTACTACTACTGTCTGCTATCACGCTGGAAGATCTATACAAAAACCAAAACATCAAAATGTAGTCTTTGATCTGATTCACCAGCGCAGTGATCAGATAAAAAATGCTGTCTAGCTCAGTGATCAGTGGCTTAGATCATCACAAGAAGGAAACACAAAGTATCAAACAGAACAAAACTGTTGTCATTTGTAAGAGAACCTAACATTGAGGCTGCTTAGTTTTGGAGAGCTTAGAAAACTCAATGCCTTCATTTCTGGTCAATTCATATATATAAAGCATGCATGCTGATGAGAGTTAGGAGAGAGAGAAAGGAATAAAATATCTTCATCCTTTGCTATGTTTAATTATTGCTAATGCAGTG
Source organism: Aethionema arabicum (assembly GCA_000411095.1). Taxonomy (NCBI): domain Eukaryota; kingdom Viridiplantae; phylum Streptophyta; class Magnoliopsida; order Brassicales; family Brassicaceae; genus Aethionema; species Aethionema arabicum. The sequence goes on along the minus strand of KE152555.1, from coordinate 162,947 downwards.
TCCCTTCTCAGGCTAACCATCCACCATGGCTTGTCTCCTTCTCCTTGAAGAAGATTATATTCTTCCGCAAAATCAGAAGATCAAATAAAAAGAAAATGAATAGAATATGAGGTTATTGATGTGATGGAAGCAGACAAAATCTGAATTCAAGCTCAGCTAATGCACATTAATGTAAATCTGAATCATATATTGGGATGAGTCATGATGTTTGTTTGGAGGGAGACATTTCACAAACACTGAGATACCTTTCCTTGATATTCTGTGTGTATATATATGTAATGAAATGAGAGTCAATGACCAAAGGCATAACAAACATCTTCAGCTTTCTAAACCACAAAACAAGCTAGAAGAAACAATGGCTGCCATTTCCCATGTTAGATCCAATAGTTTCCCCTCTAGACCTCATCCTCAAGCTGTTCATGTCGATGAGCAATTGGCTAGATTGAGATCTTCTGAAGCAGCTTCTTCATCTTCCACTTCTTCTATCTGCAAAAGAATCGATAACCTTCAAGATCTACATGAGTCTCTTGACAAGCTTCTTCGTTTACCAGCTCTAGCTCAAGAACATAACAAGAAATATGTTGAGCAGCTTCTTGATGGTTCTCTAAGAATCTTGGAACTTTGCAATGTTTCCAAGGATGCTTTGTCTGAGATGAAAGAGAGTTTAATGGAGATTCAATCAATTCTCAGAAGAAAGCGTGGTGATCTATCAGGAGAGGTGAAGAAATACTTAGCCTTAAGAAAATCCATCAAGAAATCATTCCAAAAACAACAAAAGACCCTAAAGGTTGCACAAGAAAACAAAGATGAATCTTTGGCTGTTTTTGGAGAAGCAGAAGCTGTTACAGTTTCTCTTTTTGATTCTCTCTTTAGCTTCATATCTGGATCATCAAAGACTTGTGGCAAATGGTCAATGGTTTCAAAGCTTGTGAGCCATAAGAAAGTTACATCTGAAGCAGAATCTAATGAATTCACAAAGATTGATTTTGAATTCCAATCAGAGAAGAGCTTGAAGATGGAAGATGTGCAGATCTTAGAGCCATCAATTCAAGATCTTGAAGATGGAATTGAATCACTCTCTAAACAGCTCATCAAATACAGAGTCTCAATGCTTAACACCTTATAAGCCACTGAGCCACTGAAAATTTTGTACAAGAAGTATATATATATCAACAGAAACAAATAATTAAAGATTTTGTGAGTAAACTTTGCCTTGATTTGCTTTATAATTACTTCTTATTCATTTCTATATTCAAAGCACAAAGTTCGATCCAAGAAAATAGAATCAGCGCAATATATACGAAATAAGTTATGTCAAATTATACATAGAATCTATGTTAGAGATTCAAATAATCTCTCCATGATAGTTACTGTAATGAAATTGAAAATTCACAAGTGTCTTTAAAGCATTGTCTCATATCTATATATCACACACAGTTTCAATAACAGAATCCTTAATTATTCTTTGGTTTTGACGGTTGAAAGCATACAGAAAATCATTATTTCTTCCTCTGTTTTTTGCAGAAAACTTGTGAATTCAGAGGTGTCAATTTTAATATATTAACAAGCTAATTAAATTGTATTGACACGAAGATTAAACAGTAAAATTGAATGTTTGATAGTGAATAATGACTTTATTGAGTTAAGTAATCAGTTGTTTTCCTGTATTATGTACTGAAATGTTTTTGTTAGTTGACAACATAATCAAATAAGTAAGGAATGGTGAGGCGAATTTATATGAGAAATCTTTAATTTGTTCTATTAACGATTTTTTGTTGTTGTTTATATCAACGTAGAGAGAGAAGAGGAATCTCATCTAATGAATCATTAAAGTCTCTTATTGCACGAGCTACTAATACTTAACAAAAGGAAGAGAGAGGTGGCTTGTCTGCTAGTGAGGGCCATGCCACTCGTGCAGATCTCATCCCTATCTCTTAAGCCTAATCTTACACGCTTTCATTATGAACTTATGATTATTTTAATCAAGAAAAACATATTTTTAAAGAAACTTGGTTTGATTAAGTTAACGGCAAGATCCGTAGCCATAGGTAATGCCATGTGAGCAAACACCATGTGGGGTTTAAGAGATAATAGAGATTTAATTAACAAGTAAATGGTTGTTTCCTCCACAAAGATTAAACTGTTAAATTTTACGGTGAAAAATGAAGAAGTGATATTGCAAGAACAAAGTTGTATGAGAAAAATCTTGTATTCTTCTATATTTTTGGTATATACATTTACTAATTTTTACAAAATTTGTAGGATTAGTTTCCTAAGATGTTAAGGATTGAGACTCTGTATTTGATCAATGACTTTGAGAGTGATTCAAGTCCATCTTCAAGATCTTGAATTGATGATTCTAAGTTTTGCACATCTTCCATCTTCAAAGTCTTCTCAGATTGAAACTCTGAGTCGATCTTTGTGAATTCGTTTGATTCTGCTTCACATGAAACTTTCTTCTGGCTCATAAGCTTTGAAACCATTGACCATTTGCCACAACTCTTTGATGATCCAGATATGAAGGAGAAGAGAGAATCAAAAAGAGCAATTGTAACAGTTTCTGCTTCTCCAAAAACAGCCAAAGACTCGTCTTGTTCTTGTCCAACCTTCAAAGTCTTTTGTAGTTTTTGGATTGTCTTCTTAATGGATTTTCTTGTGGTCAAGTATTTCTTAACCTCGGCAGAAAGATCTCCACGCTTTCTTCTGAGAATTGATTGGATCTCCATAAGACTCTCTTTCATCTGTGACAAAGCATCCTTGGAAACATTACACAAATCCAAGATTCTAAGAGAACCATCAAGAAGCTGTTCAACGGCTTTCTTGTTGTGGTCCTGAGCAGGAAGGCGAATAAGCTTGTCAAGAGACTCGTGTAAGTCTTGAAGGTTTTCAATTCTTTGACAGATAGAATAGCTGGAAGATGTAGAAGTCTCTTCAGAAGATCTCAATCTATCCAACTGCTCATCGACATGAGCAGCTTGTGGGTGAAGTGTAGAGGGGAAACTGTTAGATCGAACGTGGAAAGAAGCTGCCATTTTTGTTTATCTTCTTCTTCTTTGTTATTGATCAAAGAGAAGAAGTTGAGAAAAGCTAAGATGTTTGTTATGCCTTGTTCGTTCAGGTCAATAGATATATATACACAGCACAAGGAAGAGAGGCAAGAGGAATCTCTTGGTGCATTAAACAATTCGCTTCTGTCTGTGCAGTGTTTCTCTCTACAGCTAACAGCCCCATATGCAATAAAGATATGATTCATATCTCATGAAAATGAATGTGCACTGTGTCCAGCAAGGCTTGTCTCACTATTCTTGCATCTATTCAAATTCACCCTTTATATATAATTCATTTCATTTCCAAAACCCAAGATCTTGTCTGCCTTCTGCACAACAACTTTTTGTTGATTACTCTGCTTTTGCCATTAAATTGAACGTTGGTGTTCGTCACCCGTGTGTTGGCTTGTTTTATAGCCACCAGAAAAATCCACACAGGAGACATGATCTAAATCAAACGAACAAGTATTGGGTGAAAGATGAATCTGCAGAAACAAAGGGAGCAACAGTTCTCCGTTGGACTTTATTTGATTTGGGCCTCTCAATTTTGCAAAGGAGTTACTCTGGTCTCGCCAAGAAAGATCCATTATCAAATAATAAACTCTGAGCAAATTACACAAAGAAGTCAATTTTACTTTTCCCCTCTTAATCATACCTCGATTGCTCTCTGCAATTGATTATCTCCGATTATGACATTAACAAACAAAAGGGGCATATGCTTGCCCTAATTTTCCAGCAGCCCTAACTCAATCTCAATTCTCTACAAGCAATTTGAGAGAATTCAGCAATATCCACCATTTAAAAATTAAACCTTTACCAGACCCGTCGACGAAGATTTATGTAAAGTCACACTTTCAGGTCTGATATCTCTTCTTCCTCCTCTGCTCGCGCTCTTCAATTGACCAGCTGTTTGTATCCCCAAATCTCTAAGTCTCTACACTACGATAAACAGGGGATTTCATTTTAGTTTTTACAAAGAGATATCTCGTCTTTAGTTTTTTGCTTTTGAAGAGAAGAGAGATTTGCGAATACAGTTACTCGGATCTTAATTGGGTTATAGGGCGACCCGCCCGACCCCATCCCCATATGCATAAACTGTAATCCCACATTGCTAAGTTGTTAATAGACGAGTTGCTTAACTAAAGCATAAAAAAGGAGCTTGGGCCCCCGAATAAAGCACTTACCTGGACGGGGTCAACGCACGATCAAGAAGGTGTGTGGCCTAGGCTAGTGACCTCCATTGCACTTAGGATGGGTGCTTAGCTTAAAGTCTCCCCAAGAGGGAGAGCTTGCGTCATTATTTGTGCCAGAGGGGGCCTGCGTCCGCGCGGCCCCCACCAACCATCTATAGTCCAAAGCTTACTTGAATCGCTAGGACCTAGCTGAGCTGGTTTAGAAAAGCTTCTTGTTCTGATATTATTACTGAGTAATTACCATGAGATGGTTTTGTTTATCTTCGAAGATTGGTGTTCCTTTCTATGCTTCCTTCACCATAGAATGTGACACCAGTTTTGTTAATACCATTAAGAGCTGGTCAGGAAGTAAAATCTAAAACTTAGACTATTGACCTGAAAAGCATCTACGTTACCTTGAAAGCTTATTAAACAAAAGATGCATTTTCAGGCAAGAAATTTAAAAAAAAAAAACTTTGCAAAGAGATGTAATAAACATCTCTTTAGTTGTTAATAGATGCTGTTATTTACTGTAATCAAATAGCAAATGCACTTATCATCAGAGTTTCAATAACATTATAGAGACAATATCCTTATTCTTTAGTGTTAACATAGCAAAAAACGTGTAAAGATTAAAAAAAAATGGAACAAAATCATCATTTTATGTAAGATTTTGACCTGCCAAGCAAGCGCTGACATGGCAAAGGTCCATACACTCAATCTATAGATATACCAACAATACATATACAAGAAATATTACTGTTAGATTCATATATATGCAAGAAGCATATTACAAGAGTCTAAGTGATGCTCAATTTAAGTTTTTCACAATTCTTTCTTTAGTTTGCAATATAACCTTCACATCAAACATTCACCAGCTGCTATATAATCTTCCTCTTCTCTCTATAAACCCTTGCTGCTTCTATACCATTAACATACTTGAATCTCAAAGCCAGATTAAAACCACTCCCTCGTTGATATTAAGAAATCACTAGACAATGCAAGTAAATCTTCACAATCACAAATATAAACGTGATAGACTATCCAAAATACTCACTTTTCAGAGAATTAGCAGTGGAGCAAATGACAAGGTTGTCATCACCATTTTTGAGCTTGCATCTTATTTTTATTTTCTGTCACAAGAAAGGCTATATGTCAGCATCACACTCAAACTCTGAATCAACAAATTCACTCAAACCCTTGCTGCTTGAATTTACAAATATCACAGACATTGCTTACTAGTAACTACCTCTTGTCTCTCCATAGACCCTTTGTTGCTTTATTAGATCATAAAGCTTGAAAGCAGCTGGAAAGGCAAACAAGTCAATGATGTATTGAAAGCAGATTCTTAAGAAATAGCTAAGCCATCAAGAAGAAACTTACACGCATGTTTGGCTTCTGTCACTATCTTCATCGTCTCTTGTATCTGATCCTCGACATGACGATAATTTGTCTTTTCAAACAATATAAGCTCCTTTTGAGACAACATAGACTGTGCAGAAGTCTGGCACGATGTTGTTATTGCAGCAACAACATCATATTTTTCTGGAAATGTTTGTTTTACACATAGTCATGAGAAGAACTCTTTACAAGAGAATATAAGTAATGCAATCCAGAAAGTTAATGCTCATATTTCAAACCTAAAAAACAACAGTACCTGGGACAAAGAACTGTGAGATGAGCGTCCAATAGCAACAGCAACATGATTTGCTTCACGCATTCTTATCTCTACTGCAACCTTTGTTAAAACAAGATTCAAATACATGAGAAAACAATCAAACAAAAAACACATTGGAAAAAGACTTGTAAGAATTGCAGAATCCTTTTTCTTCTCACACATTTTCGTGAAAGGATGAAGCCGTACAACCTTTCATCTCTTGCATCCTCTAGAGCCTCAAAAATAGATACTGGTTTGTAAATATGCCTAACACCTTCTGCTGATGGCATACGCATAAATTAATGCTGGATTTTATATGCAAGAAGCATATTAGATGAGCACTGCACAACTATTTCTCAAAACTGTTTCACGATTCTTTCTTTAGTTTGCAAGAAGCATATGAAAGAAAAGAATGGAAACAGAGATCATACTTTTATTTAGGATTTTGACCTGCCAAGCAAGCGCACCTGACATGGCAAAGGTCATCCATTCAATTTTTATATACCAACAGTTTATGTACAAGAAGTATATGTCACTGTTGGGTTCATATGCAATGCAAAAAGCATATTCAAAGAGCACAAATGAAGGTCTAAATTTGTTTCTTAGAATGCAAGAAGCGTATAAAAGAAAGAATGGAAACATAAATCATCCACAAGAAGTATATGTCACTGTTGGATTCATATGCAGTAAGCATATTCAAAGAGCACAAGTGATGCTCTAAATTTGTTTCACGATTCTTTCTTTGGTATGCAAGAAACATATAAAAGAAAAAAAATGGAAACAAAAATCATCATTTTATTTAGGATTTTGACCTGCCAAGCAAGCGCACCTGACATGGCAAAGATCATCCATTCAATTTTTTATATATACCAACAGTTTATACACAAGAAGTATATGTCACTGTTGGATTCATATGCAAGAAGCATAATGAAAGAGAAGAAAAGAAACGAGAGTTTCACGATTTTGAAGTTGGGTTTTAATCCTTAAATATCAACGAAAATTGATCAATCCTTAAAAGAACTATAAATTATATAAAGTTACTCAAGAAAACACCCAAAGTTTTCAGAAACAATACGATCCAGAGTAAAGGTCAATGTTGGATTCTATATGCAAGAAGCATATTAAAAAAGCACAAGTGATGCTCAATTTGAGTTTCATGATTCTTTAATAGTCTGCAAGAAACATAATGAAAGAAGACTATGAAACGAAAGTTTCAGGATTCTCAAGTTTGCTGTTAATCTTTAAAATTGATCAATTGATTATTTGTTCTCTGTTGGCTTTTAATCTACAGAATTATAAACTAGAACAAGGTTTTCAGAAACAATAAGAACCAGACGAAAAAAAAAGCCTATACAAACGTACCTTGATGAAGAGACGAAAAGATCAAGAAAGGTAAAGATTAAGATTACCCAAAGCCATACGACCCACCTCGGCACGAAATCCTAATTCAAGAAAGTAAAAAGAGAATCTCAAAATTAATTTCGAACCGAAATCAAAATTGAAATTAAATCAAATACCATACGAAGAAACTCACATGATTCATCTCGTATTTGCGATGAGAACCGCTTGGCGATGAGAAACGGTTATCAGCAATTGGAATAGGCGAGAAGCGATCAAAACGGTGAGGAACGACCAAAACGGTGATTTGAAGCGATCAAGAACGATGAGGAACGATCGAAGCGATCAAAAACGATGAGGAACGATCGAAGCGATGAAGCGGCTGGAGATGATTTTTGCCGTTGGCCGGAGAGAAGTCCCGTCGTTGATATAGAGTCATAGTCCGATTCTATTTTAGATTGTGAAGCCGCCATAGATCATCCAACGGTTGTCAAATTGCTAAAGTAAATCAACGGCGGTGATGAATTGTGATGAGTTGATTTGCACGGTTAATTATTATTAAAATAAATTTAAATACTAATTATCCCATAATTTTATATTGTTGGCGGTTTATCAATTTTATTAATTAAATTTGTGTGTTTGATACTATACAAAATAAAACGATAACAATGTATAATGGTAGAGTAGATAATTTCAAAAAAAATTCCACTAAATTTAAAATAAAATTACGATTATAAATATTTAATATAAACTCTCGTATTATTATTCTCATGGGCTTTTTTATTTATTAGATTGGGCCTAACTACACTCAAGGCTTAAGAGACCCGAACAACTTAGCAATATCTGAAACGACAGCGTTTTAAACATCGACCGACTCTCTAACCAGAAACTCATACGCCGCCTCAAAACGCCTCCGGCGAGAATCGCGGCAATCGAACGCCGCCTACACCGCCGACGCAGATATCATTCTTATCTCGTAAGCTTAATATTACACGTTTTCATTATGATTTTATGATTATATTAATCAAGAAACACAGATTTTAAAGAAACTTGGTTTGATTAACGGCAAGATCGCGTGGAGGTTCTCTTAGAGATAATTGAGATCTAATTAACAAGTAAATGTTTGTTTCATCCACAAAGATTAAACTGTGAAATGTTACGGTAAAAAAGTGAAGAAAGAGATGTGACGAGGACAAAGTTGTATGAGAAAAATCTTGTATTCTTGTATATTTTTGGTATTTACATTTACTAATTTTTACAAAATTTGTAGGCTTAATTGCCTAAGATGTTAAGGATTGAAACTCTGTATTTGATCAATGACTTTGAGAGTGATTCAAGTCCATCTTCAAGATCTTGAATTGATGATTCTAAGTTTTGCACATCTTCCATCTTCAAAGTCTTCTCAGATTGGAATTCAGAGTCTATCTTTGTGAATTCGTTTGATTGTGCTTCACATGAAACTTTCTTTGGGCTCATAAGCTTTGAGACCATTGACCATTTGCCACAAGTCTTTGATCCAGCCATGAAGGAGAAGAGAGAATCAAAAAGAGCAATTGTAACAGTTTCTGCTTCTACAAAGACAGCAACAGATTCATCTTTGTTGTCTTGTTCTTGTCCAACCTTTAAAGTCTTTTGTAGTTTTTGGATTGTCTTCTTAATGGTTTTTCTTAAGGCTAAGTATTTTTTAATCTCTCCTGATAGATCTCCACGCTTTCTTCTCAGAATTGATTGGATCTCCATTAGACTCTCTTTCATCTGAGACAAACCATCCTTGGAAACGTTGCACAGATCCAAGATCCTTAGAGATCCATCAAGAAGCTGTTCAATAGCTTTCTTGTTGTGCTCTTGAGCAGGAAGGCGAATAAGCTTGTCAAGAGACTCGTGTAAGTCTTGAAGGTTTTCAATTCTTTGACAGATAGAAAAGCTTGAAGATGTGGAAGTCTCTTCCGAAGATCTCAATCTAGCTAATTGCTCATCAACATGAGCAGCTTGTGGGTGAAGTGTAGAGGGGAAGCTGTTAGATCGAACATGGAAGGAAGCTGCCATTTTTGTTTATCTCTTCTTCTTTGTTATTGATCAAAGAGAAGAGCTAAGATGTTTGTTGTGCTTTCTCAATGCCTCTCAGGTCAATATATACAAATTCAAGGAAGAGAGACAAGAGGAATCTCATCTATTAATTCATTAATGTAATGTTACACTTTGAAGGAGACAAAAGGCATCTAATCTTATCATATCATATAAATTAATGATTAAAGATCTCCACCATATCAGTTTTGTGTCTCTCTCCAACCGTTTTCACAGCTCAATTCTCCAATTACTTATATGTTTATTGCACGAGCGATTACTCATTAAACAAAAGGAAGAGAGGTGGCTTGTCTGCTAGTGAGGGGCATGCCACTCGTGCAGATCTCGTCCCTATCTCGTAAGCTTAAATTTACACGTTTTCATTATGATTATAAAAATCAAGAAACACATATTTAAAAGAAACTTGGTTTGATTAAGTTACACGGCAAGATCCGTTCCCATAGGTAATGCCATGTGAACAATCCATGTGGAGGTTCTCTCAGAGATAATTGAGATTTAATTAACAAGTAAATGTATATCTCCAATGTGGTTAAAATTGTTTCACCATCAGAGATTAAACTGTAAAGTTTCTGGAAATTTCAAAGGAGTTGATTTTTGTGATGGTAAAGAATGAAGAAGAGATAATGAAAGAACAAAGTTGTATGAGAAATCTTGTTTTGTTATAAGTTTCTGTGAATCATTTATACATTTACTTTTCTAACTACAAAATTTGTAGGCTTTAGTTGCCTAAGATGTTAAGGATTGAGACTCTATATTTGATCAATGATTTGGAGAGTGACTCAAGTCCGTCTTCAAGATCTTGAATTGATGATTCTAAGTTCTGCACATCTTCCATCTTCAAGGTCTTCTCAGATTGAAACTCTGAGTCGATCTTTGTGAATTCGTTTGATTGTGCTTCAGATGCAACTTTCTTTTGGCTCACAAGCTTTGAGACGAGTGCCCATTTGCTGGAAGTCTTTGGTCCAGCCATGTAGGAGAAGAGAGAATCAAAGAGAACAATTGTCATGGCTTCTGCTTCTTCAAAGACAGCCAAAGATTCATCATTGTTTTGTGAAACTTTTAGAGACTTTTGTACTTTCTGGAATGTCTTCTTCAAAGTCTTTCTTGTGGCCATGTATTTCTTAATCTCTCCTGATAGATCTCCACGCTTTCTTCTAAGAATTGATTGGATTTCCATTAGAGACTCTTTCATCTGACACAAAGCATCCTTGGAAACGTTGCACAAATCCAAGATCCTTAAAGAACCATCAAGAAGTTGTTCAACGGCTTTCTTGTTGTGCTCTTGAGCAGGAAGGCGAATAAGCTTGTCAAGAGACTCATGTAACTCTTGAAGATTTTCAATTCTTTGACAGATGGAAGAGGTGGAAGAT
>KE152555.1:107588-124573 GCA_000411095.1 Aethionema arabicum | reverse complement strand
TTTGATAAAATGATATTTGAATTCTTAATTATTTGATATTTTATTTATTTATTTATTTATTTTTTTAATAGTTACATAGGTAATTTTGTAAAAAACAAAAGATGTAAAAAACATAAAGAAAGAGAGGGAAGTATATATAATAAGTAATTGTTTTGCAAAAGATGGTAATACACTAGAAAGAAAATATAATAAAAAAATATTTAAATTTATTACATCCATGCGATTATAACGTAACGCATATTGTTGCTAATTAACGTAAATTTTTGTGGTATGATTCATAGAAATCGGCGAAGTTTTTGTTTCTTTTTTTTCTAAAATTTCGTAATATCATTTTTAATTTCCAATGAATTGCAGAAATTCATTCAAATCCCATAGTTCGTCGTATAAACAGATTAGGAGCACGCAGAGGATCAAAGCGAGGGAAGCTCTGAGAAGCTTCCGATTCTCCACGATCAAGATCATTCGGAGGATCGGTTAGTCATGGTAACCGATAATCCTAAATCGGAAAGCTCAGATTCGAGCCCCGACGAACGTGTAGCCATCGGACGTGATTCCAGCTACAAGTTCTGGGACGACACTGATCAACCGGGAAGCAGCATTAGGAATCCTACGGTTGTCAATAGAAAAAGTGATAGAATGAGCGGAAGCTTCGATTTCGCCCAATGTGGTGGGAAACCACCGCCGATAGAGGAATCTCCGATTAAAATGACTGGAGATTCTGTAAATCGACAAGGTCCTGTAGGATGGACCGTTACGAACAACAATGAGGAGATTACAGTTGATGTAGACCAAGAGATGGAGGATATCAGTCACCTCACTAGGGCAACGCCTACGCCAACATCAACGGCGAGAAATTCGGGGTCAATAGGGCAAGACGCGTCCAGGGAACTGCGAGTTTCGTTCCATGTTCATAGACCTGGTGCCAATTTGACTGGTTCGGCTCTTTCTGGAACTCCGTCTCCCTCTACTTCCTCCTCGGCAACAATGCGGACGAATATGGAACAACAGGAAGATGAGGTCGTTCGATGCACATCAAACATCTCGTTTCAGAGAAAACCAGAGCTTGTATCAAGGGTAAAAACGAGATCAAGGCTGCAAGATCCACCGCGAGAGGAGGAATCACAATACACTGGCTGGACAGGGAGATCTGGTCAGTTACGATCTGGATTACTTGGAGATATAGACGAAGAAGATGATCCATTAGGTGATGAAGATGTACCTGATGACTTTAGGAGAGCAAAATTAGACGCTATAACATTGCTTCAATGGTTAAGTTTGGTTGCTATTGTAGCTGCATTAGCGTGTAGTTTATCGATTCGTTCATGGAAGAATGTGACTGTTTGGAATCTTCATCTCTGGAAATGGGAAGTTTTCTTGCTAGTTCTCATTTGCGGTAGACTGGTTTCAGGATGGGGAATCAGAATCGTTGTCTTTTTCATTGAGAGAAACTTTCTTCTAAGGAAACGAGTTCTTTACTTTGTCTATGGTGTCCGACGAGCTGTACAGAACTGTCTCTGGCTCGGTCTCGTCCTCCTCGCTTGGCATTTCTTGTTTGATAAGAAAGTACAGCGAGAAACAAGAAGCAAGTTTCTTCCATACGTGACCAAAATCTTGGTATGTTTCTTGGTAAGCACCTTTTTGTGGTTGATCAAGACACTAGTAGTTAAAGTTCTGGCTTCATCGTTCCACGTTAGTACATACTTTGATAGGATTCAAGAAGCATTGTTTAACCAGTATGTGATCGAGACATTATCTGGACCTCCTATGATTGAGATGAGCAGGATTGAGGAAGAAGAAGAACGAGCACAAGAAGAGATGTTCAAAATGCAGAATGGAGGTGCTAATTTAACTCCTGATCTTTGCTCAGCAGCGTTTCCTCCGAGTAAAAGCGGGAGAGTGTTGAACCCTAAGCTCTCTCCGCTTATCTCAAAGACAGGAACTGATAATGGTATCACCATGGATCACTTACACAGGATGAATAACAAGAATGTTTCAGCTTGGAACATGAAGAGACTAATGAAGATTGTGAGAAATGTTTCGTTGACGACATTAGACGAGCAAATGCTTGAAAGTACATATGAAGATGAATCAACTCGCCAGATTCGGAGCGAAAAGGAAGCTAAAGCAGCTGCAAGGAAAATATTCAAGAACGTAGCTCAGCCTGGGACAAAGTGTGTCTACAAAACTCTTCTTTCTTTTAACAGTTTCTTACTTAGAACACATGATCACATTCAGTTTTGGCTGATGTACGTCCTGAATATATGAACAAAAGGCATATTTACCTGGAGGATTTGACGAGATTTTTGCGGGAAGAGGAGGCGATGAAGACGTTAAGCCTATTTGAAGGTGCATTGGAGACCAAAAAGATAAGCAAATCAGCCTTGAAGAACTGGCTGGTAATTCTTCATGCATATATACCTTGGGCTTGTTCGTTTGCTCGTCATTGACGAAACTTAATGTTGTTTGTTTTGTTGTTGTTAGTGACTAGCAACACATAACGTTGTTCGTTTAGTTGTTGCTAGCGACGAGCAACGACTGCAAAAGTCTTGTGTGTTGCTGATTCGGGAACATGTTTTGACGATGAGTTTCAGCGGCGAATAATTTAAAATTCAAAAAACGCTGAAAATATAGCGTTAAATTTTTTATCGTCAAGACAAGTCGTTGAAACTTCGACTTGTCGCTCGCTGAAACTTGTAGCTGAATCAGCGCCAGATAAACAAACATGTCCAACGACAAGTTTTAGCAACAAGTTTCATTTTAGAAACATGTCACCAAAGCAACAATGAACATAAATTTTTGTCGTTGTCATTTGTTGTTGTCTCCAAGACGAGCAAACGAACAAACCCTTTATAGAAAAAAGGAACTTTTTCTCCATATTTTGCTGTGTATATATATCACTCCGTTGTTGACTTTGCTTAGGTCAATGCTTTCAGAGAGCGAAGAGCTCTTGCTCTAACACTCAACGACACCAAGACAGCTGTGAACAAGCTCCATCATATGATTAATATTGTCACCGCCATTGTTATTACAATCATATGGCTTGTAATTCTTCAAATTGCATCTTCCAAGGTACTTCTCTTTGTAAGTTCACAAGTCGTACTCTTGGCTTTCATCTTTGGGAACAGTGTAAAGACTGTCTTTGAATCCATCATCTTCCTCTTCATCATGCATCCTTATGATGTCGGAGATCGCTGCGAAATCGACAATGTACAGGTAAACTAATCTATGAGTTTTTGTATGTGTTCATATATACTATTTAATTAGTACTTGATCATCTTATAAGCTATAACAAAGTTAAATGCAGATGGTCGTAGAGGAGATGAACATACTCACTACAGTGTTCTTGAGATATGATAATCTGAAGGTTATGTACCCAAATAGTATTCTCTGGCAGAAAGCAATCAACAATTTTTATCGGAGTCCTGACATGGGAGATGCAGTCGAGTTCTGTGTCCATATTACAACTCCTCCTGAAAAGATTAATATGATCAAACAGAGAATATCAAGGTAACTAAACAAGCATTTAACCTAATGCTTATGCACATTTTTATACATGAGATTATGCCAAACAAAACCATAAAATTTTTCGGTTTAGCTGAAAAATTCTATGTATTTGAATTGACCATCGTTTATTTTAGTTTTTGGCCCAAAAAACCTATAGTTTCGATGTTTAGCCAAAAACACCGACAAATTTAAAATGGTAGAAAAAAGTTCCTCTATTTTTTTGTCAATTAAATCATGAACCCTATAATTAAACGAGAGATGAGTTTTGGTGAAACTAAAAAACCATACATTTTGCTTTTTAACTGTATAATTGGGATGAATACAAAAAAAAATTCAGGGTTTAGCGTTTTCATCAATTAAATTTCACTTTTGAAAATATGTAAATTAAACTTTCACGTTTTAAAATAACGTAAATTAAACCATGCCGTTAAAATGATAAACGGATTTCAAAACACTTAAAATTCATCTAAAAACCTATCCAAAATTCTAAAATTCACAAAAAAAAATTTTAAAACATGAAAAAAATATTAAAAAATTGTATTTGATTTTTGTATTTAGTTTTAAAGTTAATTTAATTTTTTTAATAATGTTTTAAAATGTAAATTTAAACTTGTAATTTTAGTTATAATTTTTTTTTGACTAAACGGTGAAACTTCAAGGTTTTTTTTTTTTGCCATAGTCTCTTTTATACATTGACAAAACATTGATCATATATTGTAAACCACAGCTACATTGACAGCAAAGCAGAGTATTGGTACCCATCAGCCAAAATCATTGTAAAAGATATAGAAGATTTAAACATAGTTAGGCTAGCAATCTGGCCATGTCACAGGATTAACCATCAAGACATGGGTGAAAGATGGACAAGAAGAGCTGTTCTTGTCGAAGAAGTTATAAAGATTCTTCTCGAACTCGATATTCAACATCGGTTTTATCCACTCGATATCAATGTCAAAACAATGCCTACTGTTGTCTCAACCAGAACCCCACCTGGTTGGTCACAAACCACTGTCTGAAAAAGGTAACTATAAGAATATATGATGCAATTTTGATCTCATTAATTAGTTTTTATTTCACAGTTTTGTTTTCTCCTTATATGAAAGTTTAAATTAACGTTTTGAAGATTCATTTGTTCTCTATATACTTTCCATAGGTTCATATAACTTAGCCTATTTTAGTTTATATTGTCTGATGTTCGATTGGTCATGTAAATCACATAGAGAACATTCGTAAATTGGGAGATTACACGTTACTTGAAAGGCAAGTTTTTGTTCTTAGCAGGGGCGGGAGGGGTGCACCGTGCATAGACATAAGACACCTTTTTTTTTTTAATGTATTGGTTAACGAAAATTAATAGAATACTAAAAATTTCATTATACATTTACTATAAGTTATATTTTCTAAATTATACATCCATTATAATATATATTTTCAAAAATATACTATAACTTATATTTTCTAAATTATACATCCATTATAATTTATATTTTCAAAAATATACTTAAAAATAAAAATAAATTGTTTGGATTCGCCATGTCGGTTTGGCTTTGATGGAGTTTAAGGATGATGTGGGATAATGTCGTTCACATTAGCTGAAACATAAACTAAATGCAATCTTCCATTGTTTGGTGAGTTTGAATTCCAGATGTTAGAGAATCAGAAAAACCACTTACCAACTCGACTACTTTGCTGTGACGGATAATGGCAAATTAGGAACATTCACTTGATACTTAATGTTTTTATGAATAAATTTACAAAAGAAAAACATTAATTTTGAGAAATTAGTGAATCTTTTTTTCGAAAGTATAAAAAGTTAGAATTAATTTCTAATTATTTGCGACAAAACGTTACGGTTGTTTTGGTAAAGAAACAAAAACAGAGTTTTGTACTTCAATTTTATAACGACGTTTGTAATTATATATTTAATAATTTTTTAATATTATGTATAACAATATTTCCAACATTTTTAGTATAACCAATTAACCACTCGACCAAACTTTAAAACCTCAGATGTGTAACAATATTAAATATAGTTATCGTTTTATAAATTAATATTACTATTTTAAGTCTCTCTCCAACTGACGGAGGTTTTTAAACTCACAAACCCAAATTACAATGTAAGTAACAAAAATTAAGTAACCAATAACAAATATCAAAAACAAAAACACATATAACCTTTCTTTGTGTCTAGGCACAAATTTTTCATTTTCATTTTCATTTTCATTTTTGTATATAACTTTGTTTTTTATGAATTTTCGTAAACCCTTTAATTACCAAATCTCAAAAACCCAATTTATTCACAATAATCATGACCCTAGTGGTTCCAATGACATACAAGTCATGGTTAATGATGACCCGAAAACCCGATCTACCTCCGGTTCTAGCCTCGACGGCCGCAATGCATCGATAGAACATGATTCCAGCTACAAGTTTTGGCAAGACAATATTGCAACTTTTGATCATGTAAAAAACAATAATAGTAGATTAAGAATAGGAGGAGATAGTTTCAATTTCGTGCAACACGGCGAAAAACCGCTGATTGACGAGTCTCCAAAAAGTATGACCGGACCATCGGTTCATCGAAAAGGTGCACCGTGGGGAGGAGGAAGCAGTAATGAAGAGATAACACTTGAAGTGGTTCAAGAATCTGAAGATATTAGTCGTCAAACTTCGGTAACAGCAACAGCAACAGAAACAGCAAGATCATCAGGTCGAAACTCAAAAACAGCAGCAGAGTTAGAGGGGTCAAAAGAAGTGAGAGTTTCTTTTAAAATGAAGAGTTTAGGAAACAATGGTTTGTCCGGTTCGGTTCGGTCTGGAACGTCTTCTCCTTCTACTTCGTTTTCTTCAGCTACTATGCGGTTAAAAGAGGAGGTAAAATTGAGTTTCTATTCACCAAAATGATTTTATAAAAAAAACTGATAAAATTGTCTTAATTCAAGCATTTTTTGCAAATATGCCTTTTTAGCAGGGTTTACCAATTATGCCACTGGGTCTATTGTTATAATATTTTTGCAAAAAATGCTTGAATGAAAAAATTTTCTAAAAATCAATTATGCAAAATGCCCTAATTGAATACATTTTTCCAAATTTTTCATAAAGTGTGAGGGTATACCACTTATAATGTTGGGTATAGTGTTAGGGCATTTTTGCAAAAAATACATGATTAGGACATTTTTGCAAAAAATGCTTGAATGAGGGCATTTTTGCAAATCTCCCTAAAATTTTGAGAAATTTCATAAAATGTCTCAATCCACCGTGATTTTCTATAAATGCACTAAGTTATTAGTAATTTAGTATGTTCCAAAAAAATGCACTTGTCTCTAGTAGTGGGGTATTTTTGCAAAAAAACCTCTTTGATTGATAAACTAATATCTAGTTTTTTTTAATATATTTTAAGTTAATCGTGATTATAAATTAATATGGTAAAACGCTTTTTTTTTTCTTAGAAAATAGGGATTGTGGTATTTCATAGGTTTAGTAAAAAAAAATCTTGAACTATCAATATGATTTTTACAAAAAAGTTCTGAATTCTGACAATCAGATTTTTAAAATTTTAAACCTTGATAAACAGATCTTTTAAATCAAAATTAAATCTTAAATACAAAATTAAACTATAAACTTAAAATAAACAAAAAATATAACCTAAATTTGAGTTAAAATAGACTCTCAAATCAAATTAAATTTTATTAATTAGTTGGTAACTCCAAGTTCAAATTTTAGTTAATTAGTTTGTAATTTCGAGTTTAAATTTGAGATTCAAGTTTAAAACATACGGTGCATAAACTATGATTTAAAAAGAAATTAGTTGTCAAAGTTTAGAGTTTAAAAATCATTTTGATAGTCACATGTTTTTACACCAAACAAAAATAATTCAAAATTTAAAATAATATAATTCATAAAGAAATTATGATTGATTCAAAACTAATTCGTGATTTTCTTAGTATTCATGAAAAAAAAAAACATTTAATTTTTCAAATCATTTCAGGAAGAAGAAGATGATGAAGTCATTAGATGTTCATCAAACATGACATTTCTGCGAAAATCCGAGCTTGTATCAAGAGCAAAAGCAAGATCAAGGCTAATGGATCCTCCCGACGAGGATCATCCAAACTCAAGTTTTATAGAAACATCAGATCAATTAAGATCCGGACTTCTTGGAAGACAACAATCCGAATGCGACGAAGAAGACGATACATTAGGCGATGAAGACGTTCCCGAAGAATATCGAAACTCAAAATTCGACACAATAACGTTACTTCAATGGCTAAGTTTAATCGCTATCATAACTTTATTAGCTTGTAGCTTATCAATAACTTCATGGAAGAATTTGAAGATAAGGAATCTTCATTTATGGAAATGGGAAGTTCTTTTACTAGTTCTAATTTGTGGGAAGTTACTTTCGGGTTTAGGAATCCGAATAATCGTCTTTTTCATCGAAAGAAACTTCTTGTTAAGGAAAAAAGTTCTTTATTTCGTCTACGGTGTTCGTACCGCAGTTCAAAACTGTCTCTGGCTCGGCCTCGTCCTCCTCTCGTGGCGATTCTTGATCGACAAGAAAGTATCGAAAAATATATTTCTTTATTATGTTACTAAAATCTTGATATGTTTCTTGATTGCTACATTCTTGTGGTTAATCAAGACATTAGTGGTTAAAGTTCTCGCTTCGTCATTTCATGTTTCGGCGTATTTCGATAGGATTCAAGAAGCTTTGTTTAGTCAATATGTGATTGAAACGTTATCTAGACCTCCATTGATTGAATTAACTAGAATAATGGATGATGAAGAAGATGAAGATTTACAATCTGATGTTATTTCCGCGGCGAAATCGATGAATAATCCGAATCTTACACCGATAATTCCGAAGAGGGGAAGTGATAATGGTATAACTATGGAAGATCTACATAGAATGAATCAAAAGAATGTTTCAGCTTGGAATATGAAGAGATTAATGAAAGTTATTAGAAATGTTTCGTTGACGACATTAGATGAACAAACGATGAGGAATTCGTGTGAAGATGAATCAATTCGACAGATTCGTAGCGAAAAAGAAGCTAAAGCAGTTGCGAGAAAGATTTTCAAGAATGCAGCTGTAAATGGGACTAAGTATGGTGACATTGTAAATTTTTTTCATTTTTTTTTTTGGAGTTTGTTGTATACTAATTAATGTTATTTTTTTTTCATGTTTAGGAATATTTATGTGGAGGATTTGATGCGATTTTTGCGAGAAGATGAGGCGATAAAGACGATGAGTTTATTTGAAGGTGCAATGGAGGCTAAGAAAATAAGCAAATCAGCCTTGAAGAACTGGCTGGTAAGTGTTTAGATTATTAGAAAATTCGTCATTTACGACGAAAAATAGGTCGAAAATTGGTTGAAAATGACAATTTTTCGATCAAATTGAGTGGTTACATTTCGTCGAAAATGTGGTTGAAAAAAAGGTGGTCGAATTTTGGTCGAGAGCATTTTTAATCAAATTTGACAATGCCATTTCTTTAATATTTTTTTTTAGAAAATGTTTGTTGAAAAAATTAATTTATACTATTTTTTTTGGTTTTATATCATTTTAAAATAAATAACTTAATTAACATATTAGTAAAAAAATTTTACAAAAATATAAACTTTTAGTAATTTTAGATAATTTTATTCTCTTTGCTCACATTCAATATGATGTTACTAATGATACGAGGAAAAAAAAAAATCAAATTTTCACTACAATTTTGTTCAAAAATTGGTAAAATTTTTTTTTTTACCAATTTTTAAACATTCTAATTGCTAAAAAAAAATGGAAAATTCAGTTTTGATTCGACTTAAAGTTTTTACTTTGTTTTTTCCCCTTTTACACACAAAAAAAACACTTCCTCTTCATCTGTTTCTTGATATAAAATATTTTCATTGGATGTACACTTAGTAATAAACTTTTAAATAACCAAAATATTTTTATACTTTAAGTAATTACAGCCAAAAAAAAGCTTAAAAAATAGTAAAATAGTTATAAAAAAAATTGTAAACTTTTCACATAAAAAATCTAAAACACTTTATATTGTTAAACAAAATCAAATTAATACACCATATACCCGGAAACATAGAAATTACATGAATTGAAAGTGTCTCTCCCTAAACCCTAAACCCTAAACCCTAAACCTCAATTTCTTTTTTTCGATGTGGGATTCTTTTATTAAAAATCTACATCTAACTTTTTTTTATTACAAATCTACATCTAATTTTTCTTTTTATTACATTTGGTTAGGTAAATACTTTGAGAGAAAGAAGAGCTCTTGCTTTAACACTTAACGACACAAAAACAGCAATTAACAAACTTCATCATATGATCAGTTTTCTCACCGCCTTTGTTATCATAATCATATGGCTAATCCTTCTTGATTTTGTCACAACTACTTATCTTCTCTTCTTGAATTCTCAAATTGTTCTTTTAGCCTTTATGTTCGGAAACTCTCTCAAAACCGTCTTCGAATCCATCATTTATCTCTTCGTTATTCATCCTTACGACGTTGGCGATCGCTTAGAAATCGACAGTATCGAGGTAACAATCTAAATTCGACCTGGACTTTTTTTGGTAAATCGATGTGATTTTATATCGCGAATTGAGTATTTGTAGACTAATTTGAGGTTAATTTTTAACCACAAAATCGACTAATAGAGAAGGTTGGTCGAGATTTGAAATCTCGACTAACCTTAAATTTGGTAGGGTTGGGTATTCAGGTACCTATTCGCTTCCGGTTTGGTATTTTCGGTTATTCATTTCTTCGGTTCTATGACTATAGAATTCGTTCGGTTATTTAAAATTTTTGATTCGGTTCTGATTATGGTTTGGCTCGGGTTCAGATATTTGATAAAAAGATCCCAAAAATACCCGAAAAACTAAAAAATTACACGAAAAATAAAAAAATACCCGAAAATTCGAAAAAATACCCGAAAAACAGAAAAAAATATCTGGAAAATAAAAGAAAGTATGATTACTTTCGGGTACCCAATAGATATCGGTTCAGGTCCGGTTACTATCCGATATCCGTAGATCCGAGATTTAGGTCTAATGGTTACTTTTCGCCGGAACCGGAACCAAACCCCTTTTTTCGTATCGGTTTGATTGGGTTCTTCGATTTCAGTTTTTATGCCCGTCTCTAGACCTGGGTCGAGTATTGGTCGAGAAACCTTTTGACTAAAACTCAACCAAATCTTAGCGATTATTATTAAAATATTGGTTGATTTTTTTTTGGAAATTTTATTAAAAACGTAATCAAAATAAAAAAGTAAAATTATAAAAATCCAATAAAAATATTACAACAAGAGCACCATTATTGGTGACCCCCGTAAAAGTTTTTGTTTACTCATTAAAATTTTGGACACATGAGAGAGTGTACTATTTAGTACACTCTTTCCCATGGGTCCAAAATTTTAATGAACAAACAAAAAATATTTTTTTTTAAATAAAAATTGGACCTTTTAAAGGGGTCACCAATAATGGTGCCCTTGTTGTAATATTTTTGCAAAAATGCCCTCATTCAAGCATTTTTTGCAAAAATGCCCTTATCATGCATTTTTTGCAAAAATGCCCTTATCATGCATTTTTTGCAAAAATGCCCTTATCATGCATTTTTTGCAAAAATGCCCTAACATTATACCCAACATTATAAGTGGTATACCCTCACACTTTATGAAAAATTTGGAAAAATNNGCATTTTTTGCAAAAATGCCCTTATCATGCATTTTTTGCAAAAATGCCCTTATCATGCATTTTTTGCAAAAATGCCCTAACATTATACCCAACATTATAAGTGGTATACCCTCACACTTTATGAAAAATTTGGAAAAATGTATTCAATTAGGACATTTTGCATAATTGATTTTTAGAAAATTTCTTCATTCAATCATTTTCTACAAAAATATCATAACAATAGACCCAAGGGTATAATTGGTAAACCATACAAAAAGAGCACATTTGCAAAAAATGCTTAAATTAGGACATTTTAGGTAATTCCTCATAAATGTTGGTTTAACATCTATTTAATCGACTCGATTTCCAGCGAATGCAACGTTCTAAGGTCCAATTTTGAGTATTTTGTAGACTAATATAAGGTTGAATTTTTGATGTAGATGATTGTTGAGGAAATGAACATTTTGACAACAGTGTTCTTGAGATATGATAATTTGAAAGTTGTGTATCCGAATATTCTTCTTTGGCAAAAAGGAATCTATAATTATAATCGAAGTCCGGACATGGGAGATTCCGTTGACTTTTGTCTTCATATTACTACTCCTCTTGAAAAGATTAATACAATGAAGCAGAAAATATTAAGGTAATTACGACTTCTTTTTGCATTAAAAATTGGGATTCGGTAATTTAAACCCTTAACTATTTCCATTTAGTTCTTTATTATCAAATTGTTTTTAATATAAATTCTGAATTTTGGTAACTAGGTTTTTCTAACCAACCTGAATTTTTTTCAATGAAAATAAAACTCGAAAAACAAAAAAAAAAATCCTAAAAACAATATTTAATCACAATCTGATTAAATATATAGTCCACATTTAGATTATTAGACTCTAATTTCAAGTTAAAATTTGAGATTTCGATTTATAAAACCTGTTTATTAAGAGATTAAAAAAAAATCCAATTATCAAAATTTAGGCTTAAAATATTTGTTTTTGAAATTGACAGGTTTTCCAACCAAATAGAAATATTTCAGAGTTTTTAAAATACCATAATTCTTGTAAAATTTGACGCAAACTCGTAAGTTAGGTCATTTCAGAGTTTAGTTTTAATTTTAATATTATAATGATAGGAACGAAATATGATAAAATAAACTCTTAATTTTTTTTAAAGTCTGTTTGATTTGTGATTATGCTTCAAAATATGGTATACTTGTATGCTTAAATACACTACATTTTTAAAATCAAAATTTTATTCTACCATATTTTGTTACTATCAGCAATAAAAGTAAACATTTTTTCGTTCAAGAATATTTAATTTTCAATTAAAGTTAATCCCTTTATATTTTTTTCGATATGAGATGCTAACATCGCAAACCATTTGGATTTTGTGTAGCTATATTGAAAGCAAACCAGAGCATTGGTACTCCCCAGCAGCTATCATTTTAATGGATCTAGAAGCCTTAAATATAACGCAAATATCGATTTGGTTACGCCACAAAATTAACCACCAAGACATGTATGAGAAATTCAAAAGAAAATCACTTTTGATCGAAGAAATAATCAAAATCCTCCAAGAAATCGACATTGATCAACATCGATTTCATCCACTTGATGTTAATGTCAAAACCATGCCCCAAGTTGTCTCCAATCGAGTCCCACCAGGCTGGTCACAAAACAATACTTAGAAGCCGAAACTGCGAAAAAAAAATTACCGAAAACCGATTAAAATGCTGTAATCTTTTTTTTTGAAAACCAACTAAATTATTGTTCTTGATATTCTTCGTAATACCGATATTTGTTAGGATATTAGTATATTTTTGTATCACGAAATTTTATATGTATGTATATATAAATGAAAATGACTAAAAAAGTCTATAATTTAACTGTTAAATTAAAATTTCACTTATCGTAAAAATTATTTTAATCTTCGATCTGTAAAATATAGTCAAATAAAACTCAAAATTTTCTAAATGTAAAGAATTAGTGTCCACAACGTTAAATAAGATCAATAAATTCATGGGGAAGTCGATGAATTACCTCGTGAGATCGACATAATTGAAATCAACATAAACAAAACAAGATTGCACAAGGTGAGTTTTCCGTTCGGTGGAAATTTAACAATACAATTTGTTAAATATAACGTTGAAGACACTAATTCGTCATATTTAAAAAACTTGAATTTTTTTATTTTACTATAGTTCACAAATTAATGGAGGAGTGGTTCAGTTCCTTCACCAATATATATATAGTTAGAGATCCTGCCTGAAGTTATATTTTTCTCATAGTATTATAAATGTCCTTGAGTATACAAAAATTATATATATATGTATATATAAATACATGTTTATCATATCTTTAACATTGCAACATTCATGTATATTATATACATATATTTATCATGCTTCTTCTTCTTCTTCTTGTGAAGTATTGCTGATGGATTTGTTCAATGTTGGAGATTGAACATCTTTTATCATTAAACTTTGAAGGAAACCAATGAACTGCACATGTAAAACATGTTTACCGGTCATCAAACTATATATATGCAATCAAAATTCTCATGATGGTTAAAGAATTACCGAGGAAACGGCGATGCATAGAAGACTGAATCCCGGGAAGTAGAAAGGCGCATGATCGGAAAGAAACAACGCTGATATAGCCCGAAAACTCTTAGTAAATCATTACAAGAAAAATTTAATCTTTTGACTTCTTATTTGGTCGAAAATAGGTTAAAAATTGTTGTTTTCGAACAAAATTTTGACCATTTTAATTCTTAAAAAAATGATCGCCAAAAAACCAAATTTGGTCGAAATTTAGTCAAGAATATATATTTTTGACCAAATTTTCGACCATTTTAATTCTTGAAAAATTGGTCGTCAAGGAAACAATTTTGGTCGAAATTTAATCAAGAATATATATTTTCGACCAAATTTTCGACCATTTTAATTCTTGAAAAATTGATCGTCAGGAAAACAATTTGGTCGAAATTTAATCAACAGTATATATTTTCGACCAAATAGTTTGAAAATTATGTTGAAAAAAGAATTTTGTTTTTCTTATAGTATTAAAAAATGGTGTTTCAAAAATTTTTTAAATCTCAAATTAGGTTTTATTATACCTGTTAATGGACTGAATATAAATGGGGCTACAACTTTTCCAAATGACTTCACTCCAGATATGCATCCTTGAACTTTACCCTACATTGTTATATGTTTTTTTTTATTAATTACAACAACAATAACATTCGATTTAATCGCGTAAAAAAATTTATATTTTTTACTAACCTGTTCACCTGGTCCAACTTGTTTCGATGCAATACCACATACCTGTAACCATTTTGTGTTATTTACCGAAATTTCAACTCAAAACTAATTAACAATTATCGTAAAAGTAAGAGATTTTTAACACTTACTGATGGCATTACTACCATGGCTCCTGGTGCAAATAAAGTCGTCATATAAGGAACCTATACAAATTTAAACAAAACAATCATAATGAAATCATTGTCACGCTAACTAATATTGTCACAATAAATGTAAGAAAATGAACAAAAAATGTAAAAAGAAGAAAGAGACAAGAGTTTAAATATAACACTAGTTCTAATATTATAAATCTAAATAAAAAAAGCTAAGCTAAAATTTACGGTCCACATAAAAATTACGCTAAATCCTAAAAATATTTACACTTTTATAACTTTAAATCCTAAACCATTTATTGTCCTAAAGAACCAAATTTCCATTTTTCGGCTGAGAAAAAATTGACACTATTTATGGTGGATATATATCCACTTTGATTTTCGGTCTAAAAAGTATGTATAAACCATAATATCCAGAACTTTCGCGGTTTATCTAAAAAAAAACCTTAAATTCTAAACTCTAAATCCTAAATCCTAAACCTTAAAATGACGATAACCCGTTAATGTGTGATCAAATTCAAAAAATAGCTTAAAATGTTTTGATGGACTAACCCATGCTGCCCAAGAAACGCTGATAAGGAGCACCTGCACACAAAACACACATGATCGATTTAATATCAAGGGATTAAAGCAAAAAAAAACCCTCAACTTTGACCATTTTGTAAAAAAAACCCGCAACTTTGAAAATCTGTTTTTAAACTCTCAACTTTACTAATGATGTTTTTTAAACCATCAATTTTACTAATGACATTTTTTAAATCCTCAACTATACTAATGACTTTTTTTATACCTTTTGTTAATTTTTTGTTCTAAAACTCTTACATATGTCCACTAAAGACATTAGATAAAATGTTGAGTTTAGTAAAATTACAAAAAAACACAAAAAACCATGATAAAATAGAAAAAAAATCACAAACAATTATATATATGGTTAAATTTTGAGATAATTTTGGTTAATTTAGCTAGTGTTAATTTTAGCGTTATATTTAGTGTGAGTTTTAGAGTCATATATTGTGAATTTTAGAATGAATTTTAGTATAAACACTAAAACTAACACTAGAATTCAGTACATATCGATACTAAAAGTAACACTAAAATTACCACCAAAATGAACATTAAAATGAACATAAAAATCAACACTAAATTAACCAAAATTAACAAAAAAAATTTAACCATAAATATGATTTTCATGTCTTTTTTTTTATGTTTTTCCATGTTTTTCTCTAATTTTACTAAATTTAGTGTTTTATTTGATATCATTAACGGATATATTTAGTAGTGTTAGCAAAAAAATTAGCCTAGAGTATAAAAAATTCATTAATAAAATTAAGGGTTTAAAAACGTCATTAGTAAAATTCAGGGTTAAAAAATGGATTTTCAAAATTGAGGGTTTTTTTACAAAATGGTCAAAGTTCAGAGGTTTTTTACTTTAATCCCTAATATCAACCATCGATTACTCAACGTTTTATATAAAGATCATAATTGAATAAATTAATTAGTACATTTCCATAATTAATTAACAAATTTGTATTTCAATTAATGAGATCAGTTTGTGATAAGATAAAACAACTTGAAATGTGCTTACGTTAGCGACTTCCATTAAAAGTCCTGTTGATAAAAGCTTACGTTCTCCAATGGCAGAAGCTAATCTTGGCAGTAAAAACAACTGAGGTAATTACAATTTTCAAAATTATTAAAATGCATTTTTTTAAATATTATTTAGAAATATAATAAATATTTATAATTTAATTAATTACCTGAGTGATTGCTCCAATGAGACTAATCAGCAACATGAGATCAGCAAATTGATCCTTGTCGAACCCAAAACGTGCTTTCAAAAAATACTACATTATCAAATTAAAAGATTAATGTCAAAATATAATATTTTGAATGTGTAAATTTATTTAAAATAATAAATAAATAAAATGTAGAAGTGATACCAAAAATGCTGACTGCATTCCACTGTCGGAGAAACTGCTGAAAAATGTAACAACTAATGCTTGAAGGACTATGGTGCTGCGTTATAAAAGCAAAATCAATTCATTAGAATTAATTTATACATAATTTTACACATTTTTGGATTAACGACAAATATAATTATAAGCTAGAATATAGTCAACTTTCAAATAACAAAATTACTAATTTATTTGGTGTTTTAATAGATAAAATAAAATAAACTTAATGTAAGGACCCGATTTATCGGAATAAATGGGTAGCTGAGCAATCTAAGAATTACATAAATAAATTACAATAAATTAAATAATTTAAAATGCAAAGCGTAAATAAATTAAGCATAAATATATTAAATAATTTAAAGCAAAGCAAAAAAATAAATATAATATAAACTAGTAGAGTCGAGATTTTAATCTCTCTCCTTAACTCGAAAAACGCTCCG
>KE152555.1:86384-97722 GCA_000411095.1 Aethionema arabicum | reverse complement strand
TACGGAAATATAATATTGTAACATAACATATACTTTAAAATAAAAAAAATTAATATTTTAAATGTATACTTTTATATCAATAGTATTAAATATATATTTGTTTTATAAAATAAAATATTAGCTCCGCGTACAACTCGGAAACATATCTAGTTTAATTTATTTGACTAAAATCTCGTAATAATAATAACAAAGGCATTAAAATTTTATTTATCTCCTTGGAACCCGCAAAGGCATTAAAATTTTTATTTATCTAGTATTTTTCTGCTTGAAACATACTATTAAAGACATTATTTTTTTATACCGAAAAAAAGACATTATTTTTACAAAATAAAAAAAATATATATATATATACGTGTAATGTAGCTATTCGTGAATCTGACTCACCATTATTGGTTCTTAGGGGGTCCCGTTCTTAGGGTAAGTCCAATATATAAAAAGCTGGAAGGGGCAAGCCGACAACATAAAATATAAATTTTATATTCTAAATTTTTTTTAGCAATATTCTAATTTCTTTTTTATTTCTTAAAATAAAGTTAGATTGGTTAAAGTATTATTTTTATTCACTGACTCAAACACAAAATTTAATAATATTTGCATTACCAGATATCAAATTCGTATAATGTATGACATAACAAGTTTTTATGGTATAGCTTTTTAATATTGATGATAAAACTAGTCCGTTCAATTATTTCTTGGGAATCAATTCTGTTTTTTTTTGTATAAACATAAATTTATATTTTTTTTTCTATGTGAATGATATTAGAATTATTCCAATAACATTTTAATATTACATTCACATGTCAATGTAATAGTTTTTTTAGCTATAATTCAAAAGTTAATAGATTTTTGAACTACTTTAAGTAGAAAAACTATAATTTTATTCTTATATGTAGAACTTCCAATGTGAATTCAACTTTCAAGTAGCTTTTATAAAAGCAATGGAGACAATTTTGGACTGGATTAGATTCGAAGGGGAAATAAATGATATATAATTAATAATATGTTTTAAAATAATATTAAACAAAAACATTGTAGGTTTAATGTATTAATATATATATATATATATATATATTTACATTTTAATTTTGAAAATGTGTTCTATTTAAAATTGCACCGCGAAAAATAGAATAACAAGAAAAGTTATAAATAATATGAATAAAATTTACATTTTAATTTTTGAAAATGTGATCTATTTTATCTCCAATTTGTAGAGAACTTATGAAAAATATCCTAATTTGATAGAATTTTGTAAATTTGTCATAACGTTTCAGAGTATATCCTTTATACCATTAGTTCTAATGTTAATACATTTTTGTGAAAAATGTTAGAATTAGGTCAATTTAAAATCCTTTTTTAATTGTTTCATTTATTGGCTTAAATAAGAGACTTTTTTTTAATATTTTCCTATTATAATTTTTTTTAGTTTCTTTTCGAAATTTTTTAATTTCTCATATGCGATTGATTTTTTCTTCTAGAATGGAGCATTTTTAATTTTTGTTTCCTCGCTCTCAGCTTTTTCAATATCTTTTTTTTTTTATATAAGCCAGGAGTTCCGACCTTTTGGCAACAGCTGACCCTCTAGCACCGGGGTTACGCCTCGATCCGGTGTAGTGGTCAACCCGTAGTCTCCTAGCACCGGGATCAGCCTTTGGCACAATACTCCCCAGTAGCAAGAATATGTGCATCCCTCCCCAAGTCTGGGGCTCGAACCCTGGATCCCAAAGTGCTTTCGCAATCCTTCTAGACCAGTTGAGCTATCCAAGTCTGGGTAGCTTTTTCAATATCTTAAATTGACTATCTTGATTTTTTTCCTAGCTTTGTTGATTTATATAACAATTTGTTTTCCTATCTAATGTTTTGATTTATTGTTTAATCACACATCTATACATATAAAGAAAATGAAAAACTTTTTCTTTTTTGTAATTTAAATCTCAAATCGATCTTATTAGCTTAAATACAAATCATATGATGTAGAGTGGAGTCAAACTCCAATACATTAAAAACATAAATAAAAAGTACCTATGAGTTTTACTTTAATTTTAGAGTGACAAAAAAGTACATGTTTTTCTGTTTAATTTTGTATGTTCCTCATTTATGTTCTAAAATCAATGGAACTCGTCTATCATGCGGAAATGAGGGTGAAAAGTTCCCGAAATATCGTTATTAAATGTTATTCCCTCTGTTCTAAATTAGATAATTTTTTTAGGTTTTTTCACACTAATTAATAAATAATTAATGCACATAATTTTCTCAACAACTCTCTATTATCTATCAAATAACATCCAATAAAATTGTAGATTTTTAAGTTTAATTTTTGTAAATAAAAAAGTTAAAAAAATCAAATCAAATAAAACAAAACAATTTTCTAAAACGTCAAGTAATATAGAACGAAGGGAATACGAATTCTCGTTTACTCTTTATAATTTATTTTCCCAATAATACACATTTATTTTTTATTTTATATAAATACAACTTTTTGTTTTATAACATTGACCGGATTGTTGGGAAAAAAAAAACATTGACCGGATTTAATTAGAAATCCAAATATCAATGTGAATATATTAAAAACTAGAAATTTAACTCTTTTTTACTTATTATAATTATGTCTCTGAGAAAGAGTGAGCTGCAAAAAAATCAAGAATCTCTTGCAAGAAGGAGAAAATCACCATCTCGAATTGAAAAAATGTCGTCAATTTCAGCTCCTTCTCTTGTAAGTATCTTAGTGGGAACAAATCCTAGCTTCTTTTCACTGATTTCGAAAAGTTCTTGTATAGAATTTGGTAATAATATCACTTTTCCACAACTTTCACTATTTTCCGACGAACTAATTGTTACTCTCGCCGGATAAATCAGACTTCCACCTGCCATTGTTGTGTTTATTGAAGCTGCTCCGGCCCCTTCATCACCTATAGAAAAAAAAGGACATGATGATTTAGAAGAATGTTAATGATTATGGTGAAACACCCTTCTACTTTTTCCCTTTTTGTGAGAAAACCCACACTTTTCAATTTGGTTTTTTAAACCCAAATCTTTTAAAGTTTGGTGTTTTGCTCTCTCAATTTTTTTAAAAAACAAAAATTTTCACCTTTTAATTTATTTTTTTAAACCTCAATTTTTCAAAATGCAATTTTGAAAGATTGGGGTTAAAATCGGGAAAGGCCAGGGGGCAAAAACCTTGATTTTGAAAGATTGGGGTTAAAAACGGGAAAGGCCAGGGGGCAAAAACCTTGATTTTGAAAGATTGGGGTTAAAAACGGGAAAGGTCAGGGGGCAAAAACCTTGATTATGAAAGATTGGGGTTAAAAACCAAATTGAAAGGTGAAAGTTTTTTCGTAAAGAACGGCTAGGGAACAAAAAACCGGATTTTACAAGATTGGATAAAAAAAACTAAATGAGGGTAAAAAAACCGGAATTTAAAAGATTGAGGTTTTAAAAACCAAATTGAAAAATGAAGGTTTTTTTCGCAAGAAAAGAAAAAAATGTGGGTAAAAAAGCAGATTTAAAAAGTTTGGGTTTAAAATAACTAAATTAAAAATAAAACCATAAATGTGATCGATCAAACCGGTAGAGAAAGAAGTCATTACCGGTATTTGCTGCAGACATGATCCCAAACAACGAGTTCCTAAAGTTATTAAGTTTCCGTGTCTGAGAAACTGGAAACTGCCTTACTTCTTGAACCAAAGGCGTTGATTCACCTGAATGTCTAGGCATTGACGGTTCACTACTATACTTCATCAACGGTTTTCCCGTAATAGGAATCTCCGGTGTTCCCGGTGTTCCCGGGACAGAACTCTGATTCTTTACGACCGGCCTATAATTCTTAAACAATGTTTTAATCTCATCTTGTCCTTGATGTTCCGCGAGAGCTCGAGGAGTCCACCCGTAAACATCTGGCCTGTCTAAATCAACTCCTTGGTGTAATAAAAACTCTACGATTTCGATATTTCCTTCTGAGACAGCTCTATGTAGAGCTGTCGTGCCGTTGCTATCGGGGACTGAGACGTCCCCTCCGTATTTGATGATTTCGTTAAGAGCGTCTATGCTGTTTTTTTCGACGGCTTGGCATGCGAAATGGCTCATGGTGTCTTGGCTTAACGTTGCGCCATTTTCGGCTAGGAGTTTAGAGATTCCTCCATGTCTACCTAGTATTGCTTCCCATAATGGTACATTACCTTCTGAATCTGCAAAATATGTGAGCCACCAAATGTATTTCATTGCAAGTTCACAAAAAAAAAAACCATATTTCGTTGCCGCAAAACTAAGAGAGAATATGGTGTGTTAGACCTTGGAACTATCTCAGTTTGGTGAAACAAACCCTCAAACTAATAAAAAAAACCATTTTTTTATTTTGAATTTTGATAGCGGAGTTTTTTTAAACCTGACCAGATTTTTTAAATCAAAATTAAAATTTGAACATAAAAATGCGGTTATCAAAGTTCAGGAGTTTTAAAACAATTTTGATAGTTGAGGGTTTTTTTCACCAAACATAAAAAATTTAAGATCTAAAATACCTTAACTAGAATGTGTAAGAGGCTGAAATGCTTTACCTCTAATGTTAGGATCTGCTCCATGTTCGAGAAGTAAAACAACACAATATTGGCTTCCTTTTGATGCTGCTATATGCTAAGATAAGCACAAAAACATGATAGTTATAGCATTTTGTTTTATCATTCAAAAGAGTGAAAATCATAAATAAATAAAAAAAAGCCCTCATGTTTTACTGTTTTCGGTAGAAAAAATTGGGGGTTTCTTTTTTGTAGTAAAAAACAATTCTCATGTTTAAAAACAGAGTATTTTAGTGTCATTTTTCTCAAAAAAACTATTTTTAAGAGAAAAATGACTGATGAACTAAAATACTCTACTTCAAACCTTTGGAATTTTTTTTTACCTAAAAAAACCTCAGATTTTTTTTACCCAAAATAATGAAACCCAAGGGTTTTTTTTTAAGAATTTCCCATAGACAGGACTTGGGGGTGCCGATGACATCGTGGATAGTGGTAACTCCCACGCTTCCCTCATCATAATACCCAAATTCAAAACTTATCTATTGCAGTTATGCAGCTATTTGTCTATTGGAAACCGGGTTTATGGTCCAAAATGATGTTAAAAAAAAAAAGACAGAAGAGTTGGGGTCTGACCAATGCAGTTCTCCCGTTCTTGTCCACTTCATTAGGGTTTGAACCTCGTCTTAGCAGCTGATGCAGCAATAAATCATCTCCTCTAGCCGCAGCAAAACATAAACTAAGAGGTAAATCCATTTTTCCTTGAGCCAACATGTGTTCTGTATCAGCCAATATGCTTTTCATCACTGGATCTTCTGAGTCTTTCAAATGCTATACATGAAACAAAACACATAACTTACAAATTTGGTTCGATTATCATATCAAATGACTGCAGATAAAATCTTGTAATAGGGATTTATAAGGTTTTTTTTTTCTTTCAAACTCCATACTAACCTGAAGAAGATTATTCATGATTATTGCTCCATCTCCTACGTTTGCTTGAACAAGATTTAAGAACGAGGTTCGGTTTAGACGAAGTAATTGACTTAATCGCTTGGTCCGAACAGTGAACAACTGCGGTCGATAACATAGAACTCCAACTTCACCAAAAACATGTCCTGCTTGTGCTTCACCAACTACCTGTAAAGAACACACACTTGAGCTAACAAGTATGAGTTTTCCAATTTAAAAATAAAGAGAAATGCAACCTAATATTAAATGACATTAAAAAAGGGATGATCGCAAAAAAAATCCTAAAATTTGGAAATTGACAAGAAAAACATTGGAGAATAAATTTGGTGAAAAAACTATGAATTTTGTTTATTTTAAAAAATAACCCTCTACCAATTAAAAGTTAAATATCTATTCGTCTTCTAACTAAATGATACACACGTTTTAAACAGTAAAAGTGAAAAATATGATGGTTCATAATGTTACTACTTTCATTTAATTGAAGACAATGTTAAACTTTTAATTGAAAGAAGATTTTTTCCGCTTAAAAACAAAATTCGAGGGTTTTTTTGCCAAATTTGATCTCCAAGATTTTTTAGCCGAAAAACAAAATTGAAAGTTTTTTTATGCCAAATATATTCTCAAGATTCATTTTTCACCAAATTTCTAATTTAACGATTTTTTTCGCCATTATCCCCATTAAAAAACGGTAACTACAATTAAACTTGCCTGCTCCACTCCATTCACACGAGAAATTATTTCCTGCCAGATAGATGAAAGGATAAGGAATGATACCATAAGATATCGATAGATGTACAGTTTATGTATTTTGTAAAATTAGAAGAGTATTATAGCTCTTGATATGCATAACACTTACAGCAGCTCCTGTCACCATAATGTAAAAGTCTGACGGTGCTTCGTTCTGCAAAATTACATCTTCTTTAGGAGGAAAATACTCTGCTTTCATTTCTGTCACCTACAAAACATACCAAATTATTCCTTCAAGTGAATAATGTCGCCATCTTATAACGTAACAGTCTTAACCCTAAACATCTAAAAACCTAAACCTTCAAACCCTAAACCCTAAACCTCTAAACCCCTAAACCCTAAAACCCTAAACCTGTAAAACGCTAAACCTCTAAAACCCTAAACCCTAAAACACTAAACCCTAAACCTCTAAAACCCTAAACCCTAAAACCCTGAACCCTAAAACACTAAACCCTAAACCCTAAAATCTAAACCCTAAACCCTAAACTTCTAAAACCCTAAAACCTAAAACCCTAACACACTAAACCCTAAACCTCTAAAACCCTAAACCCTAAAACCCTAAACCCTAAAACCCTAAACCTCTAAAACGCTAAACCTCTAAAACCCTAAACCCTAAAACCCTAAACCTCTAAAACCCTAAACCCTGAACCCTAAAACACTAAACCCTAAAATCTAAACCCTAAACCTCTAAAACCCTAAAACCTAACACCCTAAACACTAAACCCTAAACCTCTAAAACCCTAAACCCTAAAACACTAAACCCTAAACCCTAAAATCTAAACCCTAAACCCTAACCCTAAACCCTAAAGCCCTAAACCCTTTGCATCATAGAAAGACTACAGGTAGAAAACTGAATTCCTACAAGACAGAAGACATACCAATTGGAAAAGAAGATCATTAGAAATTCCATGGAACAAGTAAATTTTGTCAACAACTTCATAGAACAGATAATGTGATATGCTGGAGCGAATAGCTTTGGGTAGGGAGTCGATAATTTCTTGCTGTTGAAGACCTTCTGAATCAGTTCTGTACCTTAAACACAAATGAGCTACCATCTGATCTTGCAACCGCACCGGTAGGTTGTTCCGTTGCGCAAACCCCGACGCAGATTGGATGGTATCTCTCTAGAATAATGCAAATGTACAAGACTCAGGATATGAAATTTCTTATCCTATATCTATAGTTCGTGATTTTACTCCGTTAAACACCCGCCAATTTTCTTACAAAAATACCCTTAAACTTTTAAATTTGCAAAAAACTAATAGTTTTTTTTCCCAGATATTTTACATTTAAAATATGTAAATTTCTTCCAAATTTTATTTAAAACACATTATATTATGACTAAAAAATATTTCAAATTTATCATACTTTTAAAATTATTTTATTTTACTTTAACATAACTTAACTAAAAACTTTAATTTTTTATTCAAAATATGTTGAATCTCAAATAAATTTTGGAACAAATTCACATATTTTGAAAATAAATTTTCTTACAAAATCTTATGGGTTTTTTTTTCAAATCTAAAAATTTAGAAGTATTTTTGTAAGAAATTTGACATGTTAACGAAGTAAAATTACAATTTTTGTAATAGTTTATCTTTAAGGTTAGGTTTATTTTTTGCGTATTTTAAAGATGAAGTTTTTTTAGTCGATTAGACCATAGATGAGATGTTTTTGTTTTTACAATAACAGTAGTGGCGGAATTGAACTTACAAATTTTCTGGTGCGACTGGTTACATGAACCACTAAATTGGTCATATTACCAATAATATAAGCTCCCAATCCAAGATTGAAAACCATGTAGCAGAGAATAAAAGTCATCTCTCTTGTATTAACACCATGTAAATCACCATAGCCTGTACTTGAAAAAGTAGTTATGGACCAATACATTGATGTAATGTACTGTTCAGACAAAGGAGCTTGTTGCCAATTTTCATTAGAAAGTGCCATAAATGTCTTTGAAGGGTCTGGATAATAAGCTGCAATGGAGTAACAGAAGCAAGCACCACAATGAATCACAAAAAGAGTAACCTGCATTGCATTTTCTCCAAATTAAAAAACTGTAAACAAACAACTAAAATATTTCAAATTTGAAGTTTTATAGTGTTTTACTCCATTGGTAAATTTCAATTTTTTTGAGTCATATAATTATATAAACTAAAATAGAAAAGTATAATATTTTTGAAGTTTCGGTGAAACGAGGTTTTATTATTTAAGAAATTTCCAACCCACATCTTAAAATATTTTTTTAAGGTCTTTTGGTTACCAACGGAGATCTTACAATCTTGTTTTTTTAGGTTTTAAATAGTAAAACCTCAAATTTGAGGCTTAAGAAAAAATTTACTCTTCTATTTTAGTTTATATATGTTTACCATATTAGACTAAAACACTAAAAAACCTCAAATTTGAATATTAATGAACCTCAAATTTGAATATTAATGAACCTCAAATTTGAAATTTCCTTCATAAATGCTCTAAAAACCGTAAAATTAAGGTTTTAGGATCTCTATCAGAAATCTAATTAAAACCTTAAAAATAAAGTTTTAAGGTATGATTTGAAAATGTCATTATTAGAATAGAATTATGTAATATCGAGAAGACATAGATACTAACAAGGAGAAGCTTCGTGCAGCGAACCCAAAAGTAGCTATATTTCCTATCTTTCTCTAACCTGAAGAAAATAACATCATATAAAATTCATTAAAGTCATAATACAAAGTTTGCATGTTCTTCTTATATGTAAATATAGGCTTGTTCGTTTGCTTGTCTCGGAGCAGCGACAAAAATTTATGTTCGTTTTATCTCGCTAGTTCAGAGACGTGTTGCTGAGACTTATCGTCAAAATTAACAAATTTCGGTGATTAAAAATTATATGTCACCGAACAACATTTCATCGCAGGTTACCGACAACAATTAAACGAACAACATTACCCGTTTTTCGTCGCTGAACTCAACGACTTGCAAACGAACATAGCCTATATATATATAATGACACAAAATTCTCACCTGGCAAAACAATTACTGACTCTTCGGAGACGCCATAAACGTAACATACTGAAAATTCCATATCCTTGAATACTTTTATGCAACAAACTTGCAAAACTTTCATATGGAATGGTAGATACCACATCAAAAACAAACCAAGTAGACACATATCTCCAAGCTATTTTCTTTGGTTCATCAACTAGGAGATATGTTACCTTGTCCAAGAAGGCAGTGAAAAATGTCAAAACTATATCAACGGCAAAAAATCCGTTTACGATGTTATCAAGAATATTGAGAGGAGCTCTTGGTTTTCGCAGAAACCCGAATTCAAATGGTGAAGCCCAAGCTGTATAAAGCACCAAAAACACTAGAAATGTCTCCCATGCTCTGAAAATTCATATTACAAAACTTAGTAAGTTATACTATAACAAGTAACATGTCTATATAGTCGATAAGTCCATCTAGATTTGGTATATTTTCATACTTTTAAAAAGAGTTATCTCAGATTTTTGGAAAAGAATTAAAAAAAATCATATCGCAGTAATCTTAGTCCGGATTTATTATAATAAAAACGCGAACTGAACAATCTAAGAATTGCTCAAGCTATTACAAGCTAACAAAACAAGTAGAAGGGAGACAAATCTATTTCTTTAAGTCGAAAAACACCACATATTGTTCAATATTACGAATCCCAAAGATAAAACTACTAAAATATTATGAACAATTAATGAGAAATCCGATGCATCTAATTGTATGTCACACTCTCAAACTTAACCTACAAAAATTCAAGCATATGGAGAATTAGAGGATTTTGAAAATAGAAACCAATACCCTCTTAATATAAGCTTTGAGAAGGAAACAAATTTATCTCCAACTTCATATCTCCATTTCATGTTACCAATTTCGGACAGCAATTTTTTATTCATACAGAATCCGATTTTAACATTCGAGGATACTATCTTATTGTACTCATTACGATCTTTCCAACAGTCACAAAAACCAACCATTCCCAACAACAGAACTACCCAAAAAACCCACCGAAAAATCGTATAAAATCACTTTTTTTTAAAATAGATTTTTTTCACTTATCAAAAATTTGTTCCTAACAATAAATTCCTCCGTTAACCCCCTAATTTCGTTATACTAAAACTCCAAAAGCAAACACACACACACACAAAAAAAACATATAAAAACATATAAAAGAAAACGCAAAACGCTGATTTTAAAACGCAAAACGCAGATTTAAAAACGCGGAAAATGAATGATAGATACCTACCTATAACGAGGATCAAAAGGAGAAACAATGCAACGATGAAGAATCATATTCCGGGAAGAACGAGCGGTGGCTCCAAGCGGCGGAAGAAAACCTTTACTAAGGCTATAATGACTAATTGTTCCTTCTTGTGACATATGCTCCGCCACCTCATCTTCCTCCGATGATTCTTCGCCTTTTTCACCTCGACCACCTCTGTTACTGTTATCCATCCAAAACCACACATTCTTCTTCTTCTTCTCCATTTTTTTTATTTTCTGAAATCGCCACTGCTAGATCGTCGTCGTTGTCGACGATGTTACCCTAATTTGATGCAGGAGAACACAAAATACACATTCATTGGTTTCTCCTTTAAATTCGCTCGTTTAATTTTTTTTTTTTTATGACCTTTTTGTCCCTCGTAAATCGGGAACTGATTTTTTTCCCTCCTTTTTTTTGGCCCCACAATTATAAAAATAATTTGTTTTCGTAGAATAGTATATGCTGCTAAATTACCTAGTAAATGTATCTATAAATAGATTAATTAGAAATAATATATTCGGTATGATCCGTGGAAGTGATTTATTATTTAAAAGCTAAAGTTTGTAGAACACTCTTAGCTTTGTAACAAGAATATCTCTCTTATTACGTTTAGAAAATGTGACTCAAAAACTAAACCTCAAAGCTCGTAAGTCTTTGTCACAACTCGACAAAGGCTTATATAAACTTGGCACAACTTTGCCATTATTGAAACCTTCTATTTCCTATTCCTAATGATAAATGGAAAACTTCTCTTTTCAATTTAAACAAGAAGGAAAGCTTATAAATAGAAAAATACTCTTTCCTATTTAATAAAAGGAAATCTTCTAATTGTGCCTAT
>KE152555.1:36986-62101 GCA_000411095.1 Aethionema arabicum | reverse complement strand
AAAATAAACATTTCATATGCCTTTTGAGTATTATAGACATTTGAAATCCAGTTTTAGTTTTATAGACACCACATAATTAACAATGACAATAATGCCCTTGTAATTTATTTACCCTAAACCCGGAATCCTAAACCCAAAACTAAACTCTAAACCCGAAACCCAAAACCCAAAACCCTAAACCCAAACCCTAAACCCTAAACCTTAAACCCTAAACCCTAACCCGAAACCCTAAACCCTAAACCCTAAACCCTAAACCTGAAACCCTAAACCCTAAACCCTAAACCCGAAATCCTAAACCCATTAGGTCAACTAAAAAGATACCTAGATGTGTGGAAGGGTAATTTAGTCTTTCCTTTAGCTCAAATGTCTATGGGTCTAAAAAACTAATAAGGCTTTTTAAATGTGTAAAACAGCCAATTTCTCTTGAATGTTTTGTACCAGTAAAAAATGTGAAATATCAATTAAACCATAAAATATCAAGTAAACCATTTTAAATGTAGAACTATTTTTATTCGGCAAAAAAAACTCTAAAATATTTAGCAAAATTTAATTGACCAAAATTTTAAATTTGTGTTGATAAGATGATTTCTTAAAACATAGTCCCAAAATTGGATTTAAAATTATAATTTAATTAGCAAAAAATAATTATATTTGAAGTATAATTTTGTGTGTTAGAAGTAGTTTTTGTTTACAAAATTCAATTATCAAAATTCATGATTTGAAAATTCATTTTGATAACTAAATGATTTTTTTAGCTAAACTAAAATAGTTTAAACTTTACAATATAAAAATTCAAATTATATATAAATTTTTTTGTGACAACAAAATAAATATAGAGAGAACCTGGAGGGATAATAGAGAGAAACATAGGAATAGTGAGCATTGCTTTAATTCCATATCTGTCTGATAAATTCCCAATCACTGGCATCATTACCATTGTTCCCAACCCTACAGCCTTTTTTTAATTACAAAAGATAAATATATAAATTAATTAATTTTATTATATATTTACATTCTCACAAAATACAATAAAAATATTTAAACAAAAAAAAATTGATTATCGACAAATACAAAAGATTTGATTAGATGTGTAACCACACCAAAGTCTCATCTTTGGACCCACCAAACAGTTTTGGACAAGTTTGCTGTTACCACGACCATAACTAATTGACAAAAAAAACTAATTTATTTGTTTTCTTATTTTATTTCCATCAACCATAAATATTTTATTATATTAATATGCTATAATGTATTATATTCTTAGATAAGTTAAATATAAAATAAATTATTGTGAGTACACTGTTAATATTTTAAAAAATATTATTAAATTTAAGATTTTCTTTTTGATAATATTATTTTTAAGATATTTGAAGTGAGAAAACTAGAAAATGTATTATTACGATTAATATGATATTAAGGTTTTTAGAAATACAGATATATAACTATAACGTATAAATAAATGAAATATTGATTTTAGAAAAAGAAAAGTGAACTTAATTTATTGCAAATAAAATGTTACTTTCGATATTGTCTTGCTCATATAAATTAAATATAAATATAACAGAACATTGTTGGATGTATTGAAATTTAATTCTCTCGACGGCGACATCGAGGGCGATTTAGGTCAAAGCAACGAAGAGGATAGAGTTTTCCGCCGCCGTGCGCCATGCCGGCCGGTAGGAAGGGGAAAGTGAAGCCCAAGGATCGTTCTAAGCCCAGTCTTTCAGATCTACCCTCTACGGCTCATTTGGAAGCTCCTCTCGGCGACAAATCCAACATGGTTTCGGTCGCCGTTGTCTCAACTCCTCCACAACCAACTCTAGCAGTTTCAAATCCCTCCGTTCCTCTCACCCCAGTCGAATCCGGGGTAGAATCGACTCCAATCATCACAACGCCCACTCAGAATCCAATCACCCCCACTCCAGATCTAAGGATCACAGAACCTCAAATCCCCGC
The DNA here is from genome assembly GCA_000411095.1 of Aethionema arabicum. Lineage (NCBI taxonomy): Eukaryota > Viridiplantae > Streptophyta > Magnoliopsida > Brassicales > Brassicaceae > Aethionema > Aethionema arabicum. The sequence goes on along the minus strand of KE152555.1, from coordinate 60,145 downwards.
GACTCGGGAGAAGAACACTCCAGATCTAGTAACCCCAGCTCCTGAAAGCCAACTACAAACGACTCAGCTCACACCAACTCAGGTCACCACCATTATATCTGCTCATATTCAGACGCCGGAATCCCAGGTAATAATCCAACAGGATCCTCAAGCCGCTTGGGCAGCCCGTTTCAAGTCCTCCCTTCGCAACTTGAAGCGCACAGGAACCCCTTCTTTTCGTGAGGATGGAACGCCGGTAGTCAAAGCTCCTCCTTCTGTTATTCTGAGAGAGGCGGAGAATTGGTCTGAATATCTTATTGCGCGGTTCTGCGGAGATCCCCCTCCTCCAGCGAAGTTATTCTATGATCTCAACCCCATTTGGGGTAGATTTGGAGCCATAACACTTCGAAGAGCCTCTGACTATGTATATTACATATATATTCCCACTAAATCAACTAGGGATTGGGCTCTCCAAATAGGGTTCTGGCAATCCGGTGGCGTCGCCTTCTCCGTCGTCGAATGGTCTCCAACTCAATCAACTCAGCTTCAAGAACCCCAATCAGTCCCCATCTGGGTCAGGCTTTCGAACATTCCCCCAGAATTGTACACTTTGGAAGGGATAAGCTCCATCGCGAGCGCGATAGGCGAACCGTTGCACACCGAAAATTCTCGGTTAGGTCTAAAGCACACCGGAGAGTCAAAGGTGAAGATAGAAATTGAAGTAGATGCTTCCCTTCCAGAAACTATAATAGTTGAGGACGACCACAACAATTCTGTGAGCATTCGAGCGGCCTTTCCTCGCCTACCGTTGAAATGCGACCATTGCGAGAAATTCGGTCATCTAATCCATAGATGCCCGGTCAAGAGAAGAGGGGGAGCAAAAGTAAGCAAAGAAAATCTCCCTAAAGAGAACAACTCGCAGCATTGGATTCCCAAGCCGAAGATGAAGGATTGTGTAGCAAAGGAACTAGTTGCTGTTAGTCTCTCTGTAGAGCCAACAAAAAGCCTCAAGAGCGATAGCAGGATAGAGATGGAGGAAAAGAGTGAAGGGGCCCTAGTTCCTATAGTGGAGAGGATGGTTGAATCCACTCCTGTAGTTAATGAGGTCCTAATCTCCCAACCCCCAACAACTAAAGTTAATGCAGCTAAAGAAGTTAATGAAGCTATGGAAACCAATGGAGTTGGTGACCTCAGCAAAGTTAATGCAGAGCTTCGCCTATTAGCACCAACCAAATTGACAGACTCCGAATCTCTGAGTAAGGACCTCACGAACTCCCCTTCATCGTCAACCAACCGTCCTGAGTCCGTGATTCCTCAATCTCACCGGGAGATCGCAGTTTCATCTACCAAGATCTCGACCTTGGAACCTGAACGGGCCATCCCAGTAGAATCAGTTGAGCAGTCAGTAATGGCGAGCTCCTCCTCAATGGAGGAAGGAGAGTTGATCGTTTCAGCACAAAAAATTCTCCGAAATAGATCGCCATCCCCGGTATCTGCTCCTAAAGATAACGATAGTCTGAAACTCACCAAACGCAGAAAGGGCAAGCACAAGAAGAAAGCTGCCGGTCCGGTTATTTCAACAAAGCCAAAGTCTCAGTTTACCTTTACGGACTTCTCTTCATCCTCGGATCGCGGTGGTTCCCCTCAGCGTCGAAGGGGATCTTCACGCCAATAACTCTTTTTAACTCTATTTAATCTAACGGTTTTTTGAGAAACTTTTTGTTAAGATGCAGGCAAACATCTTTTGTTGGAATGTTCGGGGCTTAAATAGCCAAGGAAGACAATCTGAAGTTAGGAAATGGATTCAAGGAATTAGTCCTTCAATCGGAGCTTTTCTAGAGACTCATGTTAAGGAAGATAGAGCAATGGTAATAATGCAGAAGATTTTACCCGGATGGCGAATGAAAGCGAATTACCCTCAATCTACGAATGGTCGTATATGGGTGGTTTGGGATCCCATTTTGCAAGTTTCGGTTTATGAGATAGATGATCAAAAGGCTGTTTGTGGATTTTTCAACACCCTTACCCGAGAATCGTTCACCTTGGTGTTCATCTACGCTTCTAGTGACAGAGCAATGCGAACAAGACTTTGGGAGGAATTGGCTATTTTGGGCCAAGATGAGAGATTGGCAGGTCATCCATGGGCGGTGTTGGGAGATTTTAATCAACCATTATACTAAGCGGAGTTCTATTCTGAATATAGGAGGCCGGTTCACACTCAGGGGATTCGAGAGCTTCAAGATTGTGTCACCAATTCACATCTGTTCGATATTCCCTTTAATGGCCCATTACTCACTTGGTCGAACCGGCAGCCAGGTAATCCGGTAGCCCGCAAATTGGATAGAATTCTAATAACTGAAGTTTGGTTGCAGGTATTCCCTCTATCATTTGCAGTATTTAAGCCAGCAGCAGATTCATATCACTCAAGAAGTATGATTAGTCTTAGGCCGAGTCTCCCCAGACCAAAGTCCTACTTTAAGTTCTTTACCTTCATGTCTACTCATCCCGAGTTCATTACCCGGATCACGGACTACTGGTCGGAAACAACAATGCTAGGCACACAACAATATCAGTTTTGCAACAAGATGAAAGGGCTCAAAAAAGTGTGTCAAGAACTCAACAAGACCCGATTTAGCAACATTCATTATCGTGCTAAGGAAGCAAAAGAGCAGTTGGTTCGTACTCAAGAAAAGCTCTTATCACGGCCAAGCAGAGAAGTATTCGAGCGTGAATTATCGGACAGAAAACGTTGGCTGGAATTGGTAAATATTGAGGAATCATTCGTGCGCCAGAAGTCCAGAATAAATTGGTTGCAATGTGGTGACAAGAACACCAAATTCTTTCACAAGGCGGTCACTTCTCGCGAGTCCCAACGACGAATTAGGTCGCTCGTCAATGAAGACGGAGTTCGAATAACATCTTCCGAGCAGATGAAAAAGACAATAATTAACTACTATTCGGACCTTCTAGGTACAGAGAATCAAGATTGCAACCCGGCATCAGTTGAACAAATTCAAAACCTCCATCCCTTTAGATGCACATAAGAGTTAAAGGACAAGTTAGCTCAGATTCCATCGGGAGAGGAAATCAGGGAAGTCATACGGTTGATGCCACGAAACAAAGCTCCAGGCCCGGATGGATTTCCCATTGAGTTCTATTCGTCAGCGTGGGCGGTAGTAGGTGAGGATCTGATGTTAGCAATTAGGGAATTTTTCGCGAATGGCAGATTACTCAGGCAAATGAACGCCACGGTTATTACGCTCATACCAAAAGTCAAGGGCGCAGAAACACTTAAGGACTTTAGGCCGATCTCGTGCTGCAACTCAATTTATAAGGTTATCTCCAAACTGCTAGCAAGGCGACTCAATTTATTCTTATCTGAGGCGACGTTGGGTAATCAAGCCGGGTTTGTTCATGGGAGATCTCTAACGGAAAACGTTGTGCTGGCGGCAGAATTAGTGTCAGATTTCCACAAGCCAAGACCGACCCGTAGAGGGTGTTTCAAGATCGACCTTACTAAAGCTTACGACAATGTCAATTGGGAAATGGTGGTTAATATTCTTCAAGCGTTTCAAGTTCCCCCTTGTTTTGTGGGATGGATTAAAGAATGTATTACCACTCCTTCATTCTCAATCAACTTCAATGGTGAATTAATAGGCTTCTTCAAAGGAAGGAAAGACATACGACAAGGCGATCCAATATTATCATACCTCTTTGTTCTGGTTATGGACATACTCGCGAGGAAGCTAGACGAAGCGGCTCTTCAACATAGATTCGGCCTCCACCCACTGTGTCGGAACCCCCTAATTACTCATCTATCCTTTGCAGACGACATGCTTGTGTTTTTTGATGGTCAAGAGAACTCACTCGAGGAGATTATCAGCATTTTTGATGAGTTTTATGTCCTTTCAGGAATGAAAATCAATAGGTCAAAGTCCCTCCTCTTCCTTGATGGCAATAACGTGGCAATGCAGGAAACCATAGCGGAAAGATTGGGGGTCTCGCATGGTCATCTCCCAGTTCGTTACCTTGGTTTGCCGCTAATAACATATAAGTTGCGTCGCCAAGAATACTCCCTCCTAACGGATCGCATTCGTGCAAAGCTGAACTCTTGGCTAGTACGTCATCTCTCGTTTGCGGGGCGCCTACAACTCATCACTTCGGTCGTGAATAGCATTATCAATTTTTGGATGTCTGTCTTCATTCTCCCAGCCGCTTGTATCAAGGATCTAGAGAAACTTTCCAAAGCCTTTCTGTGGAATGGGAACTCCAGCTCAGCAAAAGGTGCTAAGGTGTCTTGGGACAATGTCACCACTCCTAAGGTAAACGGAGGATTGGGACTTAGAAGATTGACTACATGGAACAAGGTGTTCGGCTTGAAGTTGATCTGGACTCTCTTCTCTCGGAGTGGCTCGCTTTGGGTTGCTTGGGCAAGGACTCATCTAATGAAGAGTAATAGGTCATTTTGGGGATGTTCTAGTGCTACAAGAGGCAGCTGGATATGGCGACGAATCATGAAGTACAGGACATTAGCCACTGATTTTTTACTATGCAGGGTGAACTCAGGAAATCAAGCCCTTTTCTGGTATGATAAGTGGACAAGAGACGGTCCGCTCATCAAGCATGTGGACAGAATCGCTCCGTTGATCATGGGAATCCCCTCATCCTCCTCGGTCAGACAAGCCGTCGTGAATGGCCAATGGAAGACCCCTAGACGACTCAACGCCACAACACTCCTGATACGACACCTTCTTCCAGCTGCCCCACCATCCTTCATCTCAGCGGAGGAGGATCATTATGTATGGAGACAGAATGCAGACGCGTTTTCTCGGTCGTTCTCCTCGCGACAAACCTGGAGATTATTGGAAGAAGAAACTCCACCTGTCCCGTGGGCGAGAGCAATTTGGTTCAGTATAGCCATCCCTAAGCATGCATTTCTGGCTTGGGTAGCAGCATGGGAACGCTTGCCCACAAGAGATCGCCTTATCACCTGGGGCATGAATGTGCCTCCTCAGTGCCCATTATGTCAGGTTGAATCTGAAACCCTTAACCATCTATTCCTAACTTGTCCCTTTGCTGAGCAGGTCTGGACGCAATTACTAGGAAATGGAACAATGCTGACCATTGTCACCCTTAAGGATGTTCTGCTATGGACTCTAAGCAATCAACACTCCAAGATGGACTCCAAGCTGATTAGACTAATCGTCCAAGCCGTTATCTACGAAGTCTGGTCCGAGAGAAACTCTCGTATTCACCAGAACCAAACTCGCAATCCTGCTGCCATTGTCAAGCATATTCAAGTGCTCATCAAGAACAACTTATTCTCATATACAATATCTCAAAATGGGGCTAAGCATATTCAATTATTAGAACGGTGGTTCAACCGTTTTCACAGGACTCCCAGCATGACCGGTGGATGATGAGGAGACTCCAGCTTAACGATTCAGCTTTCAACCTCCATCCGTGCTCACTCTCTTCTGTTATTGGCATTATTATTACTGTTGCTCTTCCATCCTACTCTACATGTAACTCTCAGCTCTAACACCTCACCCTAAACGGGTCTTTTTGGTTAATATATATTTAATTTTTACCAAAAAAAAATATAAATTAAATATATTTAATACAAACATTTATAATAATATAATACTCCTACCATTCTTTATAAAAAAGAAGTTATATTAGAAAATCTATATATGTGACAAAATATCTAATATTGAATCAACTTCTCGTTTTCTTTAAAGAAACTCAAACATTCCTTTCATTTAATTTTGTAAATAAAATAATTGAAAAAATAGACTAACAATTACATTGACAAATTTTTCGATTTTCGATATTTCGTTACAAAAAAAAAGTTAATTTACCATATAATCTATAATACTGTAAGATGAAAATGATTTTTCGTAATACATAATATAAATTTACAAAGCATAAATCATCATACAATATTTCACTAACCATAACCGCAAATAAATTTATTCGATTTTAAAATATTAAGCAAAAAATAATTATCTTCATTTAATCAAATTTTAAGTCAAAATTCCCTAGAAATTAGAGATTCTCGAAATTAAAACACATAAGTTCGACTTTTTTTTTGCTAGTACTAAAAAAAATGGAACAAGATTTTTTTATATTAAAATATTAATTACAAATTTCTTAGAGATTTTGATCTAAATCTAATGCACCCTCCCAAACTATGTTATATAAAAGAAACATTATAATTAAGGAATTATTTGTTGAAAAAAAAATAAAATTGAACTACCGAATTAAATGTATATCGGTACGGTATAGATACGTACCACTTGTTGTAAACCGGTGAGATAGACGGCGACGGAACACGATTCATTTAAACGTGAACAAACGGCGGTGACGATGACGTCAGGAATCACCGGTCTCATCAAGAATCCGGCGAACCCCGACAAGAACACCGTCGTCAACATGTGTTGCATTCCTCCAAATCTCTCTCCCATCTCTCTCTCTCCTCTTTTTCTCTCTCCTCTCTTCCTCAGCCTTTGCTTTCTTCTACCTCGTAAACTATTTAGTATTTATTCTCTTGCAAAATTAAATATTTATTTAAATGTTTACGTCACAATATTCATATGTTACCGTTTTTTTCTCCTCTTTTCTATTTTTATATTTAAAATAATTGTGTCTATAAATTTCGTACTTTCATTAAGTCCGTTTTTTCTGTGTTTTGGATTATAAATTGGTTTTATTAGCTGATATAAATTAAATAAAAATTAAATTGCGAGTGGAATCTGGATATTTTTATATAGAAAGAGAAGATGTTACAAATGGAAGCCACTAACCAAATTTATTTGGGGCATTAAATCTGTTATGAATAATTTAGATGATGTTTATGAAATTTTTTATTCATATAGATAATGTTTTTTTTTTATCTAAGGGCATATTTAATGTATATCCTCTCATATCTTTAGAGGTATCTTAAGTTAAAAAAAAATTAAGTATCTTAAAAATCACAAAAAATATGTAAAATAAGATACTTTCTTAACAAATAAGATAATTCTTGTTGGTTTTGTTAACATTACAAAAACGTGTTGCTATTTTTTTAATGAGTTAAGCTATGTAAGTTTATATATATTCGTATTTTTTACTTTTTTTTTGTATAAATACATAAATAAATATTATAATATTTATGATTATACAAATTTATGATTAAATATTAGATATTATATCCATATATGTATACACATTTATGATTAATTATTAATCACATGATTAGAACTATGTTAAAACTGATGGTATTTAGATTAATTTAGTTTTGCATACGCTTAGTTTTCAGTTACATGATTAATTTAGTTCACATTAATGTACTAACTAATATTTTATTGGTGATAAGTATTAATTATAATATTTTATGTATTTACATTAGAAAACAGAGGGCTATACTATTTATGTTTTTCTCCCATTTCATAATAGTTTATAGTTATTTTCAAAAAGAAATTGTATATAGACTTCAATTATTATGAGCATGTTAACTGTGAAAAAAATTATAGTATATATATGTAGTCAAGAAAACTAGAGCTTGATAGCTTATTTATAATTGTTCTAACCATTATTCAGAGAAATTATTTTTTCATAAGAAAAAAATTAGAGATTACGAAATCTTAAACTATTGAACTAGTTTTGTTTGGCGAAAAACTTTTAACTATCAAAATATATTTTTAACCCCTAAACTTTGATAATTGAGATTTTTAAACCCTGCTCCTTAATTTGTAACCGATTTTTTGAAACCACATTCCTAAAATTAAACTAGCAGTATTGAAGTCTAACTAATAAAAAGCTGAGTCATAATTTTGGATTTATCATGATTATTAATTTATCGAATATTAATTTATAAAAGTTCTACTGTATATATGCTTACATTTAATATATATCACTTTCACGTAGACTTCCAAATTGAATATGCTAGCATTAATATAATCTTAAATTAGACGAAATCATGGAAAATATAATAATTAATAATGAACGACACAAAAATCAGAAATAAATCTAAATATAGTAGATATATGCGAATGTTTAAGATTGATATACCTATGTAAATTCCGAAGAAAACAATATATATATATATATATAATTTGATTATATCATATGAATCAGGCCGTCCGCAACACCCTGGCAGATACAAGGTCACCATTATATCTAATTACAATTTGTATTACTCGATAATAAAATATAATTTAACTAATAAAATTAAAGTGTATATTAATCTAAGTATCTATTATGATTTGTTTGGAATGTCAACAATAATATTCAAGTATTATTATATGACAGATTAATATAAATCTCTTTATAATATATTTTTTACGGAATATGATTTCTGATGTTTGCGATTTTTATATATTATATTGTGTATAATGAATGGTAAAATGTATAAAATATTAAATGTTCTCTTGAATATATCGAATGATCATGCAATATATGATTAAAAAGGACTAATTTACTAGTTTGTTGATAAATTTAAAATACTTAATTAATAGCGATTTTATAACATAAAATATTTAGTGTCATTTAATGTAGTTAACCGATTTTTGTTTTTGTTACATTTTACGTTCAAGTTTAATTTGATTTTTAAAAAATTCGATTTAAGAAACACATTTATTAAAATTCCTGGTTTTTCTATCAAACGGATATAACTAAGGTTCTAAAATACCATATTCATTTTATAAGGATTTATTATTTTTGTACATAATAAATATAATAATTATTATAGATTGAACCGTCACATAAATATCTCGACTTCAAGAAATCTTCGTATCTTTAGGTCCACGGTTATGATTTTAGTAATAGTACCGTATAAATACTTGTACTATTTTATTAATCATGTGTAATAACCATATTATATATTCCAATAGTTTATAATTCATTAATATATTGTCCATTCTTGATAAACCTATACAAATTCCAATTTTTTAATTTACCGTATTTATCTTCTAGGTGATTAAAAATCGTTTTATTAGTTGTTTCCTAACATGCTTATTTATTTTTTGCACATTAAATTCATAATTCACATAGGTCCAAAATCAGTATTTCACAAAACATTATTTTTCAGATGCACGTTAGCTCAAACTCATAACTGATAACGCATAAATAAACATTTTCCACCGCTTTGTGGTCCATAGGACAAAAGAGAAAAAATAAATAGACAAATAAATACGTTTCTAATAATTTTTTTCTTAAAGCTAGTAGCTATTTTTTTCACCTAATTTATAATTTACATTAAAACTATAGAGGACTTTTGTGAAATTGTGTCCGCTGAAACAATAATTTTAAAAAATTAACGTTGGTGTTATTTTCGTTAAATACACTTATGCCACTAATGATATTAATAAATAAATAAAATATTATGGTACGTGGTAAGCACCTTAAAATAATTTAGGTGACATGGTCTTTTATAAAATTGGTTATAACCACAAGTAGTGGAAAAAAAAAATTAGTGCAAAGATATTTTTGTATAACTAAAAAACAAATGGTGGAAAGTGGTATCAAAAGTTGTCAATGATTTATTGCTTTTAAAGTAACCCAATATGTATTTATTCTTTTTGTTTCTCATATGAACATCAACAACGTGTATGCAAATAGATAATTATAATTACATACTCTCTTTATTTCCGAAAAAAAAAGATTTTTAAAAAAAATTTATATATTAAGAAATAAGTAATAGTTAAGTTAATGTTTTTTTAATTAAAATATCGTTTGGAAATAACAAAAAAGAAATTATACCTAACATTTTCTTTCTTTTAACAAGTTTCCATAAATTTTTAAGTGCACATATATAATTATTTAATTTGAATTAAAAAAAACATTGTAAAAAATCATTAAAGAACAAAAATAACTAGAGAAATCATCTTCTTTTTGTCATATAAACTACAATCCGGTTTTTATTAGTTGAAATACAAATTAAATATAGTTTTTTTCGCAGTTTGGTGGATTCGAACTCAAGTGTTGGAGAATCAAAGAAAAAGGCGTACAACTAACCTAATTTGATCTGACAAAATTTTTGTTTTTAAAATGGAGTAGACTATAAACTGGCTGAATTTAAAGAAAAGAAAACTATTATATTGACAATAGTCTAAAAAAATCATTATTTTGTGTTTTTTTAATCTAATTTTCTCAAAAAATCACATTAAAAATGCAAAACCTTTAGAAACTGATCCCATTTTTTTATATTGAAATAAATTGCAAAGAACATTACCAAAGTCATGTAATAAAGTTTGTTGAAGTAGTTAGAGATATATGTTAGAGAGACAATACTAAATTTGGATTCGACTCGAATAAAGAAAATCATTAACATTAAATATTAAATATATAATTTAGAAAGACTATGGATTCAACGTCATACTAATAATAATTGTATATCATTTGACCGTACACGGCTTCAAAAAACGTTAGTTTGTTATGGGCTTTAACTTCACAAAAGCCCACGTAGTTTGTTTTCTTTCTTTTTTTCATTGCTTTGTGAGTTTTGTAACTTTGTTGTCGAATATTTGTAATTAAAATTATGTTCGTTTAAAAATTGCTAATTCAACAATAAATTCTTGCAATATAACCCACACTAGATATTCAATTATCAAAATATATTTTTTTACTTTAAATTTTGATAATCAAATTTTTTGAATTCGAAACTTTAATAATTGATTTTTTTTTATATTGGAATCTCAAATTTATAGGTTTCATTTTGAGATTATGATGTAATTTTGTGGTTATGATATTTAAAGATTTTTCCGATAAATAAAAATACTGTAAAAATTAAAAAACCATAACCTCTTATTATTATCACTTGTTACTTACATCAATGACATAAAATATATATGTAACAAATAACACAATGAAACAAAATAATGATGTTTGAGGTAATTTAAAGTGATTTTTTTAAATCAAGTAAAATTATTTATATCATCTATTTTGAGGTGTCTCTTTCAAAATATGAGAAAATTATTTTTGAAAAAAAAAATCACATTTAATTTTCTTTTTCAATATGAATTGCAAATTTGTTACCAATAAAATAAGATTTAAATACTCGAACATAGAATCCTAAAGTTCTTCAACATAATTATAATCCAAGAAAAGTTCTTAACGGCGTTTTATATGATATGGTATTTGATTTTTAATTTGCCAACGATTTTAGTTATAGAATTTTGTTTCTTAGCTGTTTATGCGATTAAAATAGTCGATAAAAAACGTACCTCCGAAATGTCAAAAATATATTTTATTTTTTATATTTATTATGAAAAATATGAAAAAACTAATAAACACATTACTCACATATATAATAGTGTCCCTATATAATACAATCTATTGAAACTCATTGAGACAATGATAAGTTTAATCCGATGTTAAATAATGTTCTCTCTGTTTTTTAATGTATGGTGTTTTAGCCTAATTTTTTTGTTTCAAATTATAAATAGTTATAGAATTTAACATTTTGACAATAATACCTCTATTTTACTATAATTATTACCTAAAAAGTAAAGTTATTTTGTCATTTTTTTGGTTTATTAATATGTATAATAACTTTAAACACCATATATTAAAAACCGGAGGGAATATATTGTTATTATATTGTTTTTGGAAACTTAATTTATATAATTAAACTCGATCTAATAATATATCCCAATTAGTAGATTATAAACGATCTATACTATATCGATATCAAGTTTTGGAAAAAAAAACAATTAAATCGAAAAAATAAATTAATGAGATAATATATGATTAAAAACGAAATTCAAACTAATTACAGTCCATAACAACTTGGTTGTATATTGTCTATATTTTAATTAAACCCTAAACAAATCATTTATTTATTATAAAAAAATTATATTCCACAAAGGAAATTAATTAATAAAATCCCATGCAAATAAAATACAAAAGTCAAATACACCAAGTGGTCATAAAGTCATATAAATCATTATACCACCAAATAAAAATTTCAATTTCAAGATGTTTTATATATATAACACAAATGATTAACATTAGTCAAATACATTAATAATCGAACCTAATCAATTATAAAGCCAGCCATTGATCTGATCATAACACGCTAGATCCATTACTAAATATTCGTACCAATATCTATATATATACAACTACAAATTCATTAAATTCATCAAAAACATATAATTAAGTTACTTAAAGTATGGAGTTAAAGAAGGTATTGATATCTAAAAAAGGAATATTCCGGGGAATAAACCGCCGGAAGAAAGTGACCGGAGAATTAGAAGAGCCTAAAGAGAAAAGAGTTACTAGAATTAAAATAGTGGTGAAGAGATGTGACCTTGAGAAGTTTATGAATAAGGCTGGGGTTCAATACGGCAGCGTTTCGGTAAAGTCTTTGGCGGGGGTTCAATACGGTGACGTTTTGGTGACGTCTTTAGTGGAACAGAGATTGAGAGAGTTACGAAGAAAACATGAGGTTAAGAAAGGAATTGCTTGGACTCCTCTCTTACGAACTATTCATGAAGATTTTTAATTCTTTTTATTATTTATTTTTTATTGTTTATTTGCATTTCTATTTTTTTCTGATAAAACCGGTTTAGGCTGGAATTTCAGATTTTTAATCTCTTTTTTTTTTAATTAATGAGTAGTCTGATTTTTTTTTTGGAAGTTGTAGATTTTAATATTTAAGTAATCAATTGTTAATTTTCTTGTTTGATATTGTTATTGATAGATTATTTACATTGTAATAATCTTTTAGACGTTTTGAATTTTAAATCATTGTTCATCAAATTTTAATGTAAAAATATGTCGTAAACTAAGACAACAAAACAATTATAGATTTCTATGGGTCGCCAAAAGAAACAACACTATATAATCTTTTGTTAAAATCTACTAGTAAATTGTGTTAACAAAAAATATGTTCTTACGATTACAAATCTTCTCTATTTCTCTAGATTTCTTAAATCAAAATTGGATAAGTGAAAACAGAAGGGATTAACCACAATAAATGACAAAAATATGCTAAAATATCTCCAATGTATAATTCTATTTTTCACTCGATGTGAATAGTGTTCGTTTATCTATCGGTAATGCCAAGTGTCAACTATAAATTTTTTGTTTTTATATGATGTTAGTATTCGAACTTATTTGACATTTTTTAGCGATCAACAACTTAAATACAAGTATTAGGAAACTTTAACATGTAAATTTTTGTCATTAGTTTATACTTTATATCCATAAAATTTATGAATTATGATATTTTAGACCCTAAATTAGTTTTGTTTGATGAAAATAATCTTCAATTATTAAAATGGTTTTTTAAACCTTAAAACTTTGAAATCTATGTTTTTTAGTTCTAAACCTCAATAACAGAATCTGTTAAACCAAAATCTTATGTTTAGATTTGAAATAAAAGTTTAATTAACCTCAATTTGAGTTATATTTTTAGATTTAATTTTCAAATTCTAATTTAATCTTGTGGATGGAGGTGAATGTTGATTTACAAAATCTGATTTGTTCTTATAAAAATCCTGTCATCAAAATTTAAAAACCACTATAATTTGCTACAAAAAAAACTCATTTTTTGATAGTTGATGATCTTTTTATCACCAACTATAAATTCTTTTTTTTTTTCGAACACTAAGGAATATTTTTATGTCACTAGCCAATCTGTCGCCAAAACTCTCGCTCATCTGTTCTTTTACTTATCACTGGTTCAACATCAAGTTTCGGCGACACAACAACCAAAAATTAAATTTTCAGCAATTTGAATTTTTAATCGGTCATCGCCGAAACTCATCGCCGCTTCAACAAGCAAAAAATATAAATTCAGAACTTCACTACTCTCATCTGTAACTTGTCGGTAAATAATAAGATCCTCTTACGTAAAAAGCATTGAAATACACAAAATCCCAATCACAGATTCCATCTTATTGGTATCCACAGGTCCAAATATAGTTCACACAAATGAATCTAAACTTCCCCATACACTCTTTGGGTTTTTTCACAAGTCTTTACCAAAACTGTTCAATCCCCAAAAATATGAAAAAAAAAACAGAGGACCCAAGAATCAATGCAGATTAAAAAAAAAGATCCAAACCATGTTTTGTTACCTGAAGAGCCACCACAATACACACAAGTTTCTGTACTGTTTTCTCTATCTTCTTCTTGTGATCTTTTTGCTCTTCTTCTATTAAATCTTGCAAAAAAATGGTGTCTCATGTGTGTCTTCTGCTCAGATTCTCTGAATCTATATTGTTTTGTAATTGAATTTAACTGAGCAGAGTTTCGCAAATCTGAGACTGACCAGTGTATAAATCGTTGTTTACACTTGATATCTAGCGAGTCTTTCCTTTACAGGAGGTTCCAATGCAGATAAACACTGTTCCCATGAATTTCCCAGCATCTGAGAATCAATTTTGAAGAGATATATATGATTTGATATCAGATAATTTAGGGTTTGGGATGGTTAAAATTGGAGTTGAATTTAGAAACTTACCTGTTTATAACCGTTCAGTACTTGACAGACTTCGTTGTGGACATCTTCGCTTCTTATTTCCTGTAAATGTTGTCAATTTTTTGTCAAAACAGTTGTTTCCAACGCTCACTAATGTGATTTAGCTGATAGAGTAAGTTAGTTGTGGTATTTTAAATCATAAACTATTTTCGTCTGGTAAAAAAAACCTCAGCTATCAAAATGATTTTTTAAACCTTATACTTTAATACCGGGATTTTTAAACCTTACCGGATTTTTTAACTCAAAATTAAAATTTTTAAACACAAAATTAAACCATAATCTCAAACTTTAACCAAAAGATTTAATCCATATTTGGATTAATTATACGTTTAAATTTGAGATTTCGGTTTAAAAACCCGGTTTTTAGGGTTTAAAAAAACTCGATTATGAAAATTCAAGGTTTGAAAACCTATTTTGATCTTTTCAAAAAAAAAAAGAAAACCTGTTTTGATACTTGAGGATTTTCTCATAAAAAAAAATGTTTCAGAATCTAAAATAACCATAATCTCTTTTCTTTTCACTTACGTTCCAACTTGCAATGGCTTTGCATATGTAAACAAGTGAGTTAACACCTCCTGATGGATTTACTTTAACCTGTACATATGGAGAAAACTTGTAAACAGCAACACAACTTGATTTTTGTATGTTTCAAACACAAAAGAATAGAACAGAGAATTATTACCACTGCACATAACCCTCTAAACGCGTCTTCTTTCTCAATATCATCACGTACCCTGAAAATAAAGTATGGTAAGAGTTTGCTCTAGGAATAATGATATTTTAGACCGTGAACTAATCTCTATTTGGTAAACAAAAACATCAACTATCAAAATGGTTTTTTAAATCCTACCAGATCTTTAAATCAAAATCAAACTTTAAACACAAAATTAAGTCATATACTATAATTCAAGTTTAAATTTTCGATTTCGGTTAAAAAAACTCAATAATTAAGGTTTAGGATTTAAAAACCCCGGTTATTCAAGATCAGGTTTTATAAACCATTTTGATAGTTGAGGGTTTTTTTTTTCACCAAATGGAGATAGTTCAAGGTCTAAAATACCATTATTCTTTTGTTCTACTGAGCAGGAGTTGTAAGAGTGTAAGTAATGAGTATCCAAGACAAAGATTGACTAACATTGACAATGCCATGCACCATGCGTTCATGAAATGCTCCATCTGCGGTGCAACAAGGTCTGGACGAATCCAAGCTAGTCTCCCAAGGGTAATAGCACTGTTTTCAATTAGTGACTTATTCACACCCTGGTTAAACAAGAAATTAAAATTAAGCACATTTGTCAGTTGATGAAACCAGACATGGTTAAGAGATCCTTTAATCTATGGAGTCACCTCTCCGTGCTGAAGAACCAGGCCCAGGGAAGAGACAACCTTGGTAACTATTGGTGAGACTTCTTGGCGAACCTGAAACATTATGTTTTTGTTATTCATGAATCTGTCTAATTAACATATATGCACCAGAAGCTAAGAAAAAAGGGATTATGGTGAGACGGCTTCTCACTTTTTCCGTTTGTAAGAAGAACTTTCACTTTTTAATTTGGTATTTTAAACCCCAATCTTTCAAAATCTGTTTTTTTGCCCCTTCGCTTGTGAAAAAAACCCCTCATCCTAAAAACCCTCAACCTACAAACCTTACAAGATCTTCATTCGTTGTGATGGTGACGAGAGAATCAAGAGCTTCACTAGTAAGTTGATATTTGAGCGTGAAAGACCTCGCTTAGAAAAGAAACATACTTGAAACCCAAGATCGAATTGTAGGGATTAACGAGTTAGTTATGATGGTAGTGACTGAATTAGTATTGGTTGTGGCGACGTTGTAGATTTTTTAGGGTGAGGGTTTTTTTCACAAATAAAGGAAAGGTGAGGGGGCAAAAACCCAGATTCTGAAAGATTGGGGTTTAAGAACCCAAATTGAAAAGTGAGAGTTATTTTCGCAAAAACAGAAAAGGTGCAGGGACAAAAAACAGATTTTATAAAAGATTAGAGTTTAAGAAACCAAACTAAAAGATGAATAAGGTGAAGGACCGTTTCACCATAATGCCTAGAAAAAAAATAGTATTGTGGTATTACCTTGACCGCTAGTTCTCCAATGGCCCAACAAGCATTATTTGCGGCAGAAAGGTTTGCTCTGATGAGGTTTGTACTCTGTACGAAGCATAGACATATGATCAATATACAATGGAAGAGGAGAATATGTATAGTAAAAGTAAAACTTGTATACCAACCAGTTGCTGGCTTGCAATTTCAAGGTATTCATGCAGGCGGGGTTGTAGATAGGCTGGGAACACCTGTCAGTGTTTAGCCAAAAAAACATTATTACACTAATAAAATCTGGCAGAAGAGCGTCTAAACTGTAATATGGAGTTTCACACATTAAGACCATTTTTCAAAGTCCAATGGATTATGGAGCTTACTCTTGCAAGATCACCCATAAGAGCAAAAGCACTTTGTCTGACATCTGAAGCTTCATCCATACAACACTTGAGAAGCACATCCCTTAGATTACTTTGTGAAATCTGAAAAATTGAAATGTAAGAATATATCTGGTGATGAGATAATTGAGTATCCCAGTACCATCCAGGAAACAATACAGCCAGATCCATAAAGTCTATGAGCTTGATTGATAGGGCTTTTAGTCCAGCTTAAAGCTTTTTAAATGCCAATGATATTTAATTGACGGAGATTAAAACAGGTCTAAAAGCTTGTCAACCATAAACTCTTATCTGGGGCTTTTCCTAAGTTTTAAACTCTTTAAAAGATAAAAAGTTCTTAGAACCCTTGTATATTTAATTAATTTCCTATCATATCATTAAAAAAATGTATTGTGTATCAAAGTAGTAATTTTATGTTTTACGGCTCACTGTTTTACCAATCATATATCTATGCTCTACTATAAGTTTTGCCAATCGGAGCCAAAGTTAAGACATATACCATCTACTTGGCTATTTTATCCCCGCAGCATTGAATGGATCAACCAAAATAGGTATTCGGTGAGTTAGAGCCTATGAATAGGTAAGCAAGACATAAGGAAGAAGGAGTACCAGAGACTCTATCCCACTGCCAAGCCCTTCTGCAAGTCCAGAAAGCAAATCAAGAGAGCATACAATGAATTCTTTGTCATAGTGAGCCGCAGCAGAAAGATCAGCCTACAAACAACACAAAAGGATTTGATCAAACGAAAAACAAAAGTGTGCTATTATACCTGCCCAGTAAAATACAAAGAACTGTTCTAGAAGCAAGCTTATATCGCTGATTTAGATCAGGCAATATAATGGGGCAAAGAAAACTGGAAAAGATCGCTATAATCTCTGTAGATGAAATTTCATATTCTGAATAACCTTAGCTAGCTGTTGCATTTGGATGATATCCATGCATCTTTGGAAAACAGGCTGAGCAAATGGAACGAATCCTACACCTAAAGCCTGAAAAGTAGAAACCAGATTTGTTAGCGATACATAGATTATGAAAGTTGGCAAACCTCAGGGGGTAACTTTTCAGTGCTCTAAAACTAACAAAAACTTGGATACCATCGATAACATGAAAGTTAGTTTCTTTCCCGCAACAGTTCAAGACCTTACAGTTATTTGAAAGGACTTGAGCAGTAGTCCATACCTGTGATATGGATGTGAAGCATTCTAGCAATGGAAAGAGATCTTTATCTGAATTTGAAAGTTGTTGCCACTTAGCAACTAGTGGAGGCATCAGAATCTCAAGACAAGCAGGCTGCATACAAGAAGAATAGTAAGTAGGCAATAAAATATAGGGATATGGTATTTCCTGACTTTGATAACCGGGTTTTCTAAACCCTACTAAATTTTTTAAATCAAAATTAAACTTTGAACATAATTTCAATATTTAACCAAAAAAGATACTCCAAATTTGAATTAATTATACTATTATTTCAAGTTTAAATTTGAGATTTTAGTTTAAAAAACCTGGTTATTAAAGTTTAGGGTTTAAAAACCTGAGTATCAAAGTTCACTGTTAAAAAAACCATTTTGAAAGTGGAGAGATTTTTTCACCAAACAGAGGTAGTCCAAGGTCTAAAATACCATGTTCCCTACAAAAATACTAATCAAGGAGCCAAATTTGCAAGGAAAAATACAATCCTAATACCTTGTTCAGTTCTCCTCCAACAGAATCAGCCAGTGTTCCAATAGCATCATAAACAATTCTTAAGTTCCGTCTCTGGGAGTGTGAAAATTGAATGTTAGGTAAGCATATATAAACGGCATTTTGAAGACAATAATAGCTATAAAAAGATTTAGTCTAGCAATTCAGTAGGATTAAACTACCTGGTACTTTCCAAACGCACACATTAGATGCTGCAGTATTACTTCCAGGTGTGGGACTAACTCTTCCGCAGCATCCTACATATTCAGAGAAAACTGACATGGTCAACCACTATTTAGAAACGATAATAAAAATCAAATTGCACACACAGTAGGCACCTCTTCAAGAGTAGCAAAAGCTGAACAGGCAGCCTCTTGGACTCGCTTGTTTGCATCCAAGAGTCTGTGAAGAACACCCATAAGTACTTTCTCGAACTGTTCGTAACCCTTTGGATGGCCACTTTCCTGCAATATAAGAGTGAATCATCTAAGACAATTTGGCACATCGAAACCAATATATATTATGTTTAGATCATACCTGGACAAGATACTTCCCAAATCGAGAAAGTGTCCAGCAGCATATGCTTCGTATGAGAGGGTATTTATCATTTAAAAGAGGAATAAGAAACGCTACTATCTGCAGTCATAAGGCACTGGCGTATTTATTGAACTTGAATTGCAAGAAGAATGATAATATATATATAAGGTTAAGGAAACGAAAAAACGAACTTACCTGAGACAAATGAGGGTACAGACCATTTATGCAACCTTCCGCTATAGCCCCGAGAGCTAAAACAGCAGCTTCCCTTTCTTTCCAGGCTTCATCACCAGAAGCTGATAATTTTGACTGCAGCTCGGAAAACAGGAGTTAGCCTTGCTCATTTTGTTCATTTCGAAAGACCGCGAGTAATAATAACATCTACCTCAATAAGGGGCATGAGTGCAGGAAGGATTTCATCCCCAAATACATTAGAGAGAACATCAATAGCTGCTGCACTGCACTTTCTTAAATTCCACACATTAAACGAGTCATCATCCTGTACTCAGAGACAGTCATTGTAGAGAGATCTATAAACTCAATATATTTGCTCATTTAAGAGGTAACACAACATTTGTACAGAACTGACACAAAATGAGTAGATCACGTACATCATCATCCCCGTCCTCTTCTGCTCCATGAAATCTTGATGTATGAAAACGAGGTTTCAGATCCTGTAGGCAAACCAAGATGAATGAAAATTGTAGAGAAAACATACAAAAACTCGTAGGCAAACCAAGATTAATGAAAATTGAAGATATATGTATATACAAAAAACCGAAATGAGAAGAGCAAACAACTGCACCTGATCTCTGTCTGGTTGAGATTCATCCTCCTGCAAAAAGATGAACAGTTTTCAGACAATATATAATCGACCATTTAACCATTTGATTGAGAAAGATGGAAAAACAGAAAAGTAACCTCTGCATCCAAAAGCGACTCATCATCATCCGCATACGCCATGTTTGAAAGTAACACCTACATGAGATTCATAAGTTACAAAAAAGCCAGACTACGCCCACTGAGATTATATTTAAGAGCCCAAAGTAATTGAGGTATAAGAGAAATATTATTATACTGGAATTAGGCGTGGCAGTAACTCTTTCAAGTTTTCTGTTGGCAGCTCAGAGTCACAATATGCAGACCTGCCAAATAATGATATAACTTTGAGAAACAATGAAGAAAAGGATAAGTAAAACAGTCCAGAATTTAAGAGAGAACAGATCACATACGATAATGACATGTAATCATTAAATAAAAACCACCGTCTATAGAGGAAACAAAGAGAATAATCTTTAATCATAAAAAGAGACTTACCAGAATTCACATGCTTCAAGAGCCACTTCTTCGTCAGAGTCATTGTTAACTTGAATCATGTATTCCATGACATTTCTGATATGTGGCTGAAATAGACAAAAAGGGGAGAGAAGAAAGCTAAATGCTGGGTGGAAGCCAAATTTAAACACATAAACGTCTCTCATAAAAAGCGAGACCTACAAGACAAATTTGAAACAAAACATATACTAAAAGCACAAAAAAAAGAAACACCTGTACTGATGACGGAAGGACTTCGGTGAGATGTACAAACGCTGCACAAACCTTTTATAACACAAGAAGAAGAGAAATAATCAAATGAGTAAAACAACTACCGAAATGAAATGAGAAGATTATATCATCTTTCAGCTAACATAAAACATTTGTTCAAAGCCAAAAACATCTATATCTTCATACAATATACTGAGAAATATATTTGTTCAAATATATAAAAACAATTGCGAGAAGCTTAAATAAGAAATCAAGCAGAATAAATGAGTTACCAGTTTCCTGACTTCGGCTGCAGGATCATTGGCAAGGACAAACAACCCCTGAAGGTACTGCTCCATGGAATGGTACAAAGCCTACAAAACACAGTTTGTTACAACCTATAGTCGTTTATAATATACAAGAAAGTTCTATAAGGAGTTTTCCTGAGACTTACAGCGGGCATTATTATGATATATTGGTTCACACAACCCAAGGCAAGCTTCCTCAGTGAAGCATGAGGTGACTGAAAAAACTGCTCAGACGATACAGAAAGACAAAGAATCAAACTAAGACTTATAAACATTACCCCCGAGGTTAAAAATCTGTGTACCAAATTAGATGTTCACCTGAAATAGCCTTGGCAAAAAAATGTTGATAGGACGCTCTGCTAAGCCAGGAACTTCTGAATCCAAGACATGCGGGATATCCTCACAAATCTGATTAATATACCATGTAAATGTCACTAAAACTACGAAAGAAATCCAGATGATATCACAGCAAGCAAGAAGAACTAAAGTTACTTGAACTTACAATCTTAAAAATGAATTTTGAACCAAAAAGAAACAAAATGGTCGCCACTGCATACCTTTGACAATGCATCCATTGCGCCATCCATGTGATTTAGATCATTACTGTCTAAGCAATTTACAAGAGCTGGTAAAAGCTCAGGCCATCCAGAAACACCCTCTATGTGAATTACAACACTAATGATAGTTCCAACTGTTGTTCGAATATTTCTGTCAGCTGCTCCTAGACAAGGCAGTAACTCTGACTTTATGTGTTTTTGGTTTTCTTGAGTCATGGATGGATATGCAGCCCTCAGATTATTTTTCAGAAGTAACCCAGCCGCTTGCCGAATCTCTACAGACTTACCCTGATCATTGTACCAGTAAAACATTAGCTAGGAAACATATAATCTAATGAAACATCAACATCAATTGATAAATTCCAGGCTGATTTGGCATTCAATTGATAGATAGATCTGCAAGTAAACTAAATGTGAACTTTCTCGTCATTTGGGTACAAGTAAACTTCAAGTCAATTCCAGGAATAAAAGGAAATAAACATACCACTAACTATAGTCAGAGACGAATATGATCAAAAGAAAAGTAATCCAATAAGTCATGGAGCATCAAAACCATATGAAAATCGTAGTCTCGAGAACGAAAGCAAATCCAACGGAAAATAATTAACTAAGCGATGCAAGAAGCAGAATCTGATAGGAATTTGAATTCAACGATCCAAACTTCAAACCCTCAAACAAGCTCTTCGACAAGTAGATTCAGTCAATAGAGGAAAAATCAGGCAGAGAAAGTGGAGAAACCTCAGCGCGAACAAGGATAAAGACGAGATAGTTGTTGAAATCGGGGAACTGAGAGAAGTGTTGAAGCTGTTGCCAAATCTGAGACTTGTCAACGACGGAAGGAGAAATCTGTTGTTCGAGAAGAGCACAGATCTCAGCGAGACCATCATCTCGAGGCTGCCAAGGTGCCGTCGCCGGCGTAATCGTGGTGGTAGCCGCCATGATTGTGGGGGCAATAAGGTAAATTTGAGGTACGAAAGGGCAAGGAAGAATATGGTTCTCTTTGAGAGAAATTAAAAAAAAGAGAGGAAGCACAGCTAAGTGTGGAAAAGACAGAGAAGAAGAGAAATGACAACTTTCTTTTGGGTTTTTATGGGTTTTATTGTAAACAAATTTAAACCAACAAAAATCTCTCTATTTCTCAATGGGCTTTTTTTTCTGATTTTCTCTTTTGAAATCTCATTTCATTTTTGTTTTATTACTTTTATTTTTTATTGATATATTATATATCTTGTTTCTAACAAACTTTAATTTAATAAATATATTAATTAAATATCATAATTTTTTAGTTATATTTTAAATTCTATTAATTGATGAATTCGTAGTGAAAAGTAATAGAGAGATTGGTTGTTTTAAACAATTGGTGGGTCGAGCGGAAGCAAGTGGGCAGGTGGTTGTCACACCTTTACTTCCAGTCTCACTTCCGGAGTTCGACTCCCGTGTAGTCCACATAAAAAAAAATGATGACAAAAAAAACAATGCTAAATTTCCTGGTAATATTAGGGTATTTCTAATAGTAAATTAGTTGTTTTAAACAATTGGTGGGTCTTTTTTAGTTTTTTAGACCCAAAAACTAATTTTTTGTTTTATACACATTTGAGTTAATGGAAAGACTAAACTACCATTCCACACATCTATGTATTTTTTTAGTTGACCTAA
>KE152555.1:25713-36529 GCA_000411095.1 Aethionema arabicum | reverse complement strand
CATAATCATAATATATATATATATATATATTAATGTATCATAAGCCTGCGGTCTAACCCGTTGTTCCGTGCGGACAAACCCGCAAAAATCCGCCGCCCATGATGGGCTAACCCGTGAGGCCCGCTTTTTTTGCGGACATAAAATATACAGCCCTAACCCGCCTCGTATTAAAGCGGGTTGAACCCGACCCGCGGGTTAGAACCCATATTGACACCCCTAGGTTTAGGGTTTAGGTAAATAAATTACAGGGGCATTATCGTCATTGTTAATTATGTGGTGTCTATATAACTAAAACTGAATTTCAAATGTCTATAATACTCAAAAGGCATATGAAATATTTATTTTGTTAAATTTTCCAGTAATATTAGGGCATTTCTAATAGTAAATTGAAGAAACGTAATGTAATGGTTATTATTTTTTTATTCCAAACAAACAACAATTTTCCAAATTACTGTTCATTTTTTTAAAATTTGAAGAGTGAGTTTTTTATTTGCAAAATAATATTTACAAGTTGAATTAATTTTAAGGGTTTTTTATTTTTATTTTAACAATTTTTTTTTATTTTGGGCTAAAAGCAAGTTCTCTAGTACAAATTTAGTGTCGTTATTGTCGTTAGCACTAAAATTTGAAATTTGTTAATTGATTATTTGTAGAAGAAATATATGAATGAAATTGCATCATAAAATGTTATTATATTTGGTTGTTGTTTGTGGTACTGTGTATAACTTTAACTTATTTAAAGTCTTAATATAATTAACCTATTGTTAAAATTAAAATAATGGAACAAATTTTTAAATCGGTTTACCCGAGTTGTTGCGGTTGCTTTGTGGTTTCTAAAATTATGTAAGCAAATATATTAACAGGATAATTTGAACTGCTTTACAAACAGTCATATATATATATGAAATTGATTTTGTGAAAAAAAAATATACAAACAGTCATACTATTTGATTATTAAATTGATTTTGTGAAAAAAAAATATAAAGTATATTGATAATAATTTATTTTTAATAAAGGTCTAGGCCCATATGAGAAAAAAAAAAAACAAAGGTCTATGCCGTTTCATACTCTCGATTCTCGAATGACACTTCTAAGATTAGCGGCTACAATTTTGGTTCTTCAACACTCGTTTGAACACCGAACCCTTCTTCCCCACTGGTCTCGTACCCATTGCCCTAACCGGAGGCTGTGAATCTCACCCTTGTCCATTATCCGCCGGCTCTCGCAGACGAATTCAGCTTCGACGCCTTTGACTCTTTCTCTCTGCAAGGTCAGCGTATTTCTTTTTCCCTTCTTTTGATTCGAATAAGACTTATGGTTCCGCTGAAATCATCTCTCTGTTCATGTAAAAATCAGTGGCTGCTCTTAATCCGGTTTGATTCTGTTATTAGTTCATTGCAATTTGAATCACCTTCAATCCCCTCAATACAGAAAAGAGATATAGCTTCTTTTACCTCACTCACTCTCTAGATTTAAGACATTATGGTTCGTTCTCTTTTCTAGGATGATTTTTCTTGCCTTGTTGCTCTAATTGATTTATCGTTTCTATGTTAAGATGCCCTTTTATTGTTGTGGAAAGGAATTTACTGGTTCTCTAGTTTTGGTCTGATAAAATTGATTGATTCCTTTATTATTCTGAGAAATTTGGTTTCTATAATAAGGATTGATTTGCTCAATTGTTCTATGAAATGCAATTCTGGTGTTGATTTCTGAGGAATGATGCACATGGAAAAGCCCTAAAACTTTTAGGTGTTTTAGAAACTACCTTGACTTTTGAAGTTCGCTTTTCCCTTGTCGCAAATACTCAGAGTCTAGATTTCTGTTTTAGAGATCCTTGAGAGATGCACATCATCTGCTCTTCAGTTTTAAGATTTGATGGCTAGTGTAAGAATAAGAAAGATCCTACAGATGTATTTTATTGTTATAGGCTTCCATGTTGATTCGTCTTTGATTCACTTGTTGTTCTAGGTTTTGGACTGCTCGATTGGTTTAGACTCGTGTGAGGATGGTTATCTAGTTTGAAGTGTAACCCCCTGCATTCTATGGCTGTGTGGCGTTTAGTGAGTCGGTCGTACCACAAGTACGCATCAAACCAAATTACCAGAAACTACAGTCAAATTCGTCTTGCTTCCTCACTTACTCATGCTGTGAAGGAGACAAGTATATGCTCTTTGGGCATCCCACATTCAGATATCTGTCGAAAATCATCTACCGTCTTTGAAAATGGCTGGAATGCCAGGTTTTTTGCCACCTCTCAGGTACTCTCTTGAAAATGTTCTTCCTTTCAGCAATATTCTCTTTTATGTTACTACTTTGGCGACTATGTTATTTCGTAAAGCCACCAATTTGATATACTTGCTTTTCAATTTGCTTTAGTTTGGTGGATTGGTCTTTCAATATGCTAGTCTTGTTACCTTTTTAGATGACATTTGATGGTGTATAAGAATTGTATCGGAGATCTGGAACCCTATAAGATTGTTTTCCCCACCAATTTTTAATTCTAGGACTCTCAAGTTGTCTGGGAACTGTGTTTACTAGTTCAGTTTTGTTGTTTATATTACCATATGTTGAAGATTGTCTATGAAAACAGTATAGCTGCAGTCTACAGTGCGTTCTATGCATGTTTAAAGTTTCTGCTTTACGGACTTGGGTTGTATGTGTTTGAACTGTCTGGTTCGGGTGAGGGAGTTCTTAAGTTGCAGTCAATGCTATTTGTAACAGTCAAAGTCCATAACTTCATATCTTCATTATCTTGTCCCAGACAAGGTTGAAGGAGGAAGAAGATGAGACTGATGGCCCACGTCTTAATGAGAACATTACTGCCCCTCAAGTCAGAGTGGTTACCGAGGAAGGTATGCTTTTTACCTCTTTTTTACATTTTTCTCAATTTATGACGTAACTTTAGTAGTGCTTTTTTATTTATTTAATACTTTGCATTGCCCAAGAACAGATATGTAAAAATACATGTTTTTGTTACTAACCTTGTGGCAAAATATACACTTCTAGTTAGGTGGAGTCAGTTAAATGTCCAAAATACAGCTTTGAACGCATACAAAAAATACATAAAACAGGAAGATTCTGATAATCAGGATGTTTAGAATGTCACCAGTCACGATACATATTAAATTCCTCATCCAGAGTCATTATAATTTACTAGTATATCGCTATGTTATTATGCAGGGCACTTTATTGTGTCGAGGAGTGAAGCCCTCAGACGGGCCAAGGAGCTTAAGCTGGACTTAGTTGAGGTAACTTGTTAAATGTAACGTTAGCTATTGTAGAAGTAGTTTCAGATGATTGCAGCTGGAGATCTGTTGTGTATCTATCTTGATTTTCTTTTTTTTTGGTAAAATGAACCTGTTTGTTTGCTTGTCTCGGAGACAGCGATAAATGACAATGAAGAAAAATTATGTTCATTTTGTCGTCTTTGAACCCGCGACATGTTGTTTAGACCTGTCGTTGTTGAACATGTTCATTTACCCTGTAGCTGGTTCAGCGATAAGTATGGGTGTCTAAAAGTAACATTTTTAGCAATTTGAATTTTAAGTCGCTAGCCACCGGCAACAACTAAATTCTAATTCGACTTTGTTTCTTTGACGACTCTTTCTTATGGTATGATCAATATGTGATATATCCTTTTATATCTCTAAGTTGCCTAACTTATTTTTCTTGTTCTGTCCTGCAGGTCCAGAGAGAGGCAAAGCCACCAGTCTGTAAAATAATGGACTACAAGTTTGAGAAATACAAAAAATCTACAGTGGAGAAAGAGCGAGCAAAGGCCAAAGTCAGTGATTCTTACATAAATTTATCCATCTTCTTTGTTATTTGTATCCTGAGTTTATAGTTTTGCAGCGCTCTGAAATCACTCTTCGACCAGATGTCAAGGAAATTCAGTTTACTTCAAAAATTGTATGTTTCTCTTGAACTCCCTCCTGTTTTTTTTTCCTCATATGTGTTGGTGATGAAATTCACTTTCTTCCTTTTTTTCAGGAGGCAAAGGATCTAAAGTTTAAAGCAGATCAAGCATTGAAAATGATGGAACGTGGTTATCGAGTGAAGGTACTAATTTCATTGAATTTTCAGCCAGTGAAACAAGTGGTTATTTTGTGAGTTTGTATATATATATATATGGGATTATGGAATTTTAGACACTAAACTATTTTGCGTTTGGTGAAAAAAACTCTCAATTATCAAAATTGAATTTTAAACCCTCAACTTTGATGAGCGAGTTTTTAAACCCGAAACTTTAATAACCGTGTTTTTTAAACCGAAATTTCAAAATTTAAACAGTATAATTAATCTACTTTTGAATTATATTTTTCTTGTTAAATTTTGTGCTTATGATTTAATTTTGGGTTTGAATTTTAAGTTAAATTTTACGGTGAAAAACAGTCCATTTATATCCTTTTCTTTCTTCTCTATTATGTGTAACAGTGCGCTGCAGTTCCTGAAAAGAAGAAGGAAAGTAATCCAGAGCAGTTACTTGAGTTATTATCTCGCTTCACTCCTTTTGTAAGTCCTTGCTTCTTTTATATTTCATTCGTTTCGGTTTATCGATGACATTCGCCCTTATAAGTAAACCAACATCTCTACAGATTGAAGATGCAGTGGTAGAAAACGGACCAAATGTGGAGAAAAAGAGTGCTTTTGTGGTTGTTAGACACGCTAAGTTTGGTCCACCTAAGAAAGGAGGGGCAAAAAAGGTTAAAGACATAGACATCAAAACTGCAGCTCGAAGACCAGCGGTTAAAGAAGAGCCATCAAAGCCTGATAGCACAGAAAAGGAGATTCAATGGTCTGTTTCAGACTCAGGTGGTGAAGATGATCAAGTCTTTGGCTCTGTGGAAGATTTAGAGAAGCCTAGACTTGAACTCAGTACTATTAACCAAAACCAACCAGTTCAAGTCCAGAACCGGTACGCTAAAACAGAGCCGAGTAATGAGTTCTCCGCAGGTAACCGGTCTCCAAACCAGCCTCTTAACCCACAACGCCCTCGGTTCCCTAACCAAGCTCCAAATCAACAATCTACCGGGCGGTTTGAACCTCGGTCTCCAAACCAGCAACGTCCTCCGTTCCCAAACCAAGCTCCAAATCGGTTTGACCCGGGGTCCCCAAACCAGCCTTTAAGGCCACAACGTTCTCCGTTCCCAAACCAAGCTCCAAATCAACAACCTACCGGGCGGTTTGACCCGGGGTCTCCAAACCAGCCTTTGGGCCCACAACGTCCTCTATTCCCAAGCCAAGCTCCGAATCAACAACCTCCAGGCCGGTTTGAACCGCGGTTTTCAGACCAGCAACGTTCTCCACCCCAATTCCAGAACCAACAATCGACCAGGCGGTCTGAACCTGAGTCACCGAACCATCCTCAAGTCTCAGAACGTGCTCAACCGCAGCTACCAAAAGCTAGTCCAGAGCAGCAATCTACTAAAGCTGGAAGAACTAGTGGTCCGGTCTCAAGTTATGGGATTTTTAGTGACCCAAAAACGAAGTAGAAACAACAAGTAGAGTGTTGCAGTTTTGAGATATCTTCGGAGATTTGTTGATGGCTCATTACACTTATATATACTCATTGATTTTCTTTAGTCCTTACACTTAATAATAATTTATAAATAAACAAGATTTCCGAATATACACTGTAAAAAGTACAAAAATTTCTAAATTAATTATAACAAAATAAAAAAAAAGTTAATACGAAATAGAGAAAGAACAAAAGTTGACATTTAATAAAAGTTAATAAAATAAAATGAATTGGGCCTAGGTCTGTTTTATTTTTTAATTCATTAGAGCGGAAGAGATTTTAGGCTGAATCTGGTAAACCTTTCGCGAGTTAGCGACAACCTCACAAGCTTCCTCGTCTTTGGAGCTTTCTTTGCCCTAGAGAGCGAGCGGGAGAATCCAGATAGAGAGAGCAGCTGAATATCTTGTTTCGAGTTTCTTTAGGTAAGGTAAGGTCCGGATTTCAAGATTTCTTTTCGAATTTAATCTGAATTTTTGTTACTTGCTGCTTTGTTTAGTTGATTTTGTGGTAGGAGCACTGTCGATATGAGGGGAATTGTGTTAGTAGATATGAATTGCTGTTGGCAAAATTGATGTTTGAAAATGATGTTTCGATACGACTCATATGAAGACACTCGTTGTTTAGCTGATTATCTCTGCTTCTGGAGGAGTAATGTTGAGGTTGTAGTTGTTTTTATGCTAATTTAATTTTTTTTTTTTTTTTGTAGATTCTAGGCATTAAAGGGGCCTCTGATCTGGTATTGAAGTCGTTTGAGGATATCTCCTAATATGGACTTTGATGAGTATGAGTACCTAGAGAAAACTGTTGAAAATCCTGACCTTGAGAAAGAACTTGGTAATGGTGGTAGTGAGAAAGCAAAATCTGAAGGCAAGGAACGGAGCAGAAGCTCACGGCATAGGAGTGATGAGAAGAAGAATGAAGAAGAGGATGGTCGGCGTTCTAAGCGGTCGAGATCTGGAGACGAGTCAAGATCTCGCCACCGTTCACGGTCTAGAGATAGAGAGAGGGATAGGCATAGAAGCAGCCGGGACCGCAGAGACAAGGAGAGAGATAGAGATAGAGACCGTGATAGGGAAGAAAGAAATGGTAAAGAGAGGGAAAGAGAAAAAGACAAGGACCGAGACAGTAAAGGGCGAGACCATGAAAAAGAACGGGAGAGAGAGCGATCACGGCGAAGCAGAAGTCGATCTGAGAGGCATCGGAGTCAAGAAAGAGAGAAGAGTGAGGAAATAGAACCTAAAGAAAGAGATACTAAGGACCGTGATCGAGAACGCAGGTATCCTTCTCTTTCTTTTTTAAACATACTATTCTCATAAAGACATTGCCCTCAATGCGGAATAATTCACACTAGGATCTGCTTAGATTTGTATACTGTGCTTATAGCTGCTTCACTGGTATATCTTTTTCAAGAAGAGAACTTCATGATGGCTCTCAGTATTTTTAGTGATGTTGTGCCTGAAATTGAGGATACCAGGATTCGGGTGCTTCCCATGTTCTTGATTAGAAAACTGAACTTGGCCATCTCTTATGCTTTTTGGGTTATGCTAAAATAATGTGATGTTAAGATCTAAGTTTTAACAGGTTCATACTAATTCTATTAGGTCCATTGGTATTGCCTTCTGTACAACTTGATGGGGCTCGTTAAGATTATCATTGTAATAGAAGGTAAAAGGTTTTTGGTTAGACTTCAGGTTGGTGCCATGCTAAATTTAAAATGACAGAAGATCTGAGTTTAACTTTGAATTTATTGAACCTCTTGTTGACTTTGCATAGTTCCCTGCAGGGCCATCTCGTGCTTCACGTGTGTACGCCTATCGGAGAAAAATTATCTGTTTTGAATTTGTTCTAAGATTAGCACATATTGCTTCATATCAGAAGATGGCTTCTGATATGTGGTCTCTGGCATATTCTAAAGATGTTACTACATCTTGTAAACTCTGGAGGAAGATATCTAGGATCAAATGAAATAGGCTCACATGTTTGTTATTTTGCAGACGCCATAAAGATAAAAAGGAGGATAAGGTAGAGCCTGAGGCTGATCCTGAAAGAGACCAGAGAACAGTTTTTGCCTATCAGGTATGCTTTTTGAGTGGTAGCTACGTTTCTTTCAGAGCATATCATCAATAATTATTTCCGGTGAAAATTTGTACAACAGATTGCTTTGAGGGCAACTGAAAAAAATGTTTATGAGTTTTTCTCCAGAGCTGGAAAGGTTTGTCCTCGGTTCTGCTGGTTTCATCTTGCCATTTAGATGTTTCTTTTGGATGATTTAGTTAAGAGAATATAACACTTTGCCTCCTAAATATATTGTTAGGTACGAGATGTACGGATAATTATGGATCGAATTTCCAGGCGTTCGAGAGGGATCGGGTGAGTTTAGTCCTGTTTGCGTCTTTGAGATTTATGTGGCAAGAGCTACCTTATATCCATTTTAAAGAACCCTTATTTGTTAATACAGTGATTACTTTCTCGGAAAATAAATAGTGCAAATGCTGTGCTGTATTTCAGTAATGTTTGCTAGGTTCTAAGTTGCTCGTTCTTGCAGATATGTGGAGTTTTATGATACAATGTCAGTTCCAATGGCTATTGCTCTATCTGGTCAGCCTCTTCTTGGTCAGCCTGTTATGGTTAAACCATCTGAAGCTGAGAAGAACCTTGTTCAGTCAACAACTGCTGCCGCTGGGGCAGGGGGAATGCTGGGCCCTTATTCTGGGGGAGCTAGACGCCTTTATGTTGGTAACCTGCACATTAACATGTCAGAAGATGATCTGCGAAAGGTAAACTATTTTATTTTTCTGGGGACATTATAGCGCGACTACTTCCTCCTTTTATAAACAGTTACTAGCCATGCGCCATAATGTTTAACAAAGCAGAAAGCGTTCTTCGGATGATAGTTTCTTAGAAAACTGCAAGAACTGAGACATTCCTGTGTCGTACCAATCATATGGATGTTGAGCTTTCGAGATTATAGACCACTTTTGTCTTTGCCTCATTTTCTGATCATATAGCTTGTGGTCAACTGACATAATAATACTTTTAATTTTTTACATTCCTAGGTTTTCGAACCCTTTGGGAGTGTGGAGCTTGTGCAGGTACCCCGTGATGAAGCTGGCCTCTGCAAAGGATTTGGTTTTGTTCAGGTAAGTTGAGTCTGTGTCAGGTCTGACTCTGTGATAGGTGGATACTTGGTTCTCTTGCTAATTTTCGCTTTCTGACTCACAATCTTCTTGGATACCTTTAAGTTTGCTCGCCTGGAGGATGCCAGGAATGCACTGAATCTGAATGGGCAGTTGGAGATTGCAGGCCGTGCAATCAAGGTAAAGATTGAACTTATTTTGGATTTTTTCCATCTGAGATCAATTACGAAGGCCGCAATGGGGATTTACTCTCTTATTATGTAGTTTCTCGTCTCTTAAGGATCCTGGTTCCTTTTTCTCCGGAAAACTATGCTATGATTCCCAGTCGGACATTTATGTTTCTGCTTTATAATGTTTCATTATCGTATCTACTATGGAAAATTCTATTAGCCTGACACCTGCATGTAGGTGCTTTTGGCAGATATTGTGAGCTGTCAAAGCTTATAGAATCTGTTCAAGGGCTTATAAACATGCATGTAACCACATATTTTGTCTCTTAATCGTGTAGTTTTACTTTTTATTAGGTGTCAGCTGTAACCGATCAAACAGAAGTCCCAGAAGCTGGCCAAACGCAAAATACCGGTGATTTGGATGATGATGATGGAGGAGGCCTGGTTAGTAGTTATCTTAATCTCCTTAACCTAACCTTCAATAGACGATAAAGGTCACGTTATAGATAGAGGAACCCTTCATATAGGATTTAATATAGATAAAAAGCCAAGCTACATTACTAATCAAAAGAATATTAAACAGTTCCGTTCATAATTATGGTTCCAGCCATCAGTAAATAGCTACTATATGAGAAGTAATCAATTCAATAAGTTGAAAAATTTAAATATATTATCCATGTCTAGTGAGATTACAAAACTAAGTGGAAGAGCCATTGTAGACTAATAGAAAATGGAGTTATGTGTTTCTGTTATCAGTGGCGTATATTGTCGAAAAATACTTTCTCGTAGAGCCTAACTTGGATTCTTATACTGCAGTCTCTGAATGCGCAATCACGGGCACTTCTTATGCAGAAGCTCGATCGCAGTGGAACTGCATCAAGGTTTCCCCATCTCATGTTACTAATTTTGGTTTATGTAATCCAAGTCGCATTCATTTCTTTTGTTATCTCTTCCACTAAAATCCATTTTCTCCACAGCACTGGCCTTACTGCAGCCGCATCTATGCACGGTTCAGCTTCCACAATCTCCCCGTTAGCGGCTGGTTCTTTTCCAGCTATCGCTGGGCTTGGAGGTGTGGGTGCTTTTGCCGGCGTAAATATTCCAGCTGCACTTGACCCTATAGGTGTCCCCAGCGAATGTTTACTCCTTAAAAACATGTTTGATCCACAAACAGAGGTTAGTAATTCAATTAAAACATTCATGTCCTCATACTTCAAGTTAAATTCTCTGAACATTTGTTTGTTGCGCAGACTGAACCTGATTTTGATCTGGACATCAAAGAAGATGTTAAAGAGGAATGCTCAAAATTCGGACAACTAAATCACATTTATGTTGACAAGTAAGTGAAAATTTAGAGTATTTCCAATGGGAACATCAAATTTGAAGATTTAGAGTGTTTGGCTCCAATGGTAAACTTCAAATTTAGAATTTATAAAATTTATAACTACATAAACTAAAATAGAAAAGTAAAATAGTTTCTAATCGTATCATCTCTATTTTTCTAATCGTATTTTGCATTTGGTTCGGGGTGCAAAAACCCCATGTAACCCCTTAAACTCTTTATCCTAATTAAACATCATCAGCGTTGAAAAAAAAAAATTAGTGAAACCTCAAATTTAAAGTTTTACTAGTTAAAAAAACTTCAAAAGTGAAGTTTTAGAATTTCCATTGGAAGCCAAAAACCTTCAAAAGTAAAGTTTTTAAAGTTTCCATGGGAAGCCAAAAAACCTCAAAAATAAAGTTTTGAAGTGTGGTTTAGAGATGCTTTTTAAGATACCGTCGTATTTCCCACTCATATACTTAAAAGATCCTCTGTTTTTTTTTTTTTTATCAGGAACAGCGCTGGATTTGTCTACTTAAAATTTAAAACTACAGAAGCAGCCATGGGAGCACAACGTGCTCTCCATGGAAGATGGTTTGCTGGGAAGATGATTACAGCAACCTACATGGTATCTCAAACAACTCATGACTTCTGTGTCCAGTTTATAATT
>KE152555.1:0-25608 GCA_000411095.1 Aethionema arabicum | reverse complement strand
TTAGGGTTTAGGGTTTAGGGTTTAGGGTTTAGGGTTAGGGTTAGGGTTAGGGTTAGGGTGAGGTTTAGGTTTAGGGTTCAGGTTAGGGTTTAGGGTTAGGGTTTAGGGTTAGGGTTAGGTGTAGGGTTAGGTTTAGGTTTAGGGTTTAGGGTTTAGGGTTTAGGGTTCAGGGTTTGTGGTTTAGGGTTTAGGGTTTAGGGTTTGTGGTTTAGGGTTTAGGGTTTGGGTTTCGGTTTAGGGTTTAGGGTTTAGGGTTTAAACCTTTACTTTCCAAACTTATTTGTTTCTTTGTTTTTTTTTTCCAGACTACACAGACTTATGAAGCCAAGTTCCCGGGAAAGTAGAATTTTGGGTAAGAGAAGCTGACCAGGGAAGAAGACAAAAGCAGGTTTGTTGTTCTTGAAGTTGAGAAAAGAGTTTTAGATTTGGTTATTTAAAACATCAAAGAAGAAAAGAATTTGTTTATGGTGAAGTTTTTTACTTTTTACTGTGATTACCAAATCTAATCTTTTCATGAATGTTGTGCTGTGTTGTTGAAGTTTAATTTATGTTTATGCATTTACTCATATTTTGGTGCTTACCCTTTTTTAAAAAAAAAATTAATATAGGATTTTAATATATTTTTAGATTTTATAACAAAAGTTGACTTTTTTTTTTCTTAAGTTAATAAATCGTGCTTCGTTTTAATATATGAATTGAATTTAGGTCATCATTGGGTTTTGTAACATTAACGTGAACCGAAATAGATCGTAATTTTAAGAAAACGAGACATTCTATTTTATTTTATTAAATTGAGAAATTTGCTTTTAAAAAAATAAAGAAAGATTAAATTGAACGAAAATATTAAACGAAATAATATACTATCTGAAATTTTAATTTAATAATTATTTCTATTTACTCTAGATATCTTGTGTTAAAATCATATTTTAATCTTTTCTTTTTCCAAATCTTTTAACTATTTTAATGTCTAAATATTTTACATATAAAAAGGAAATTAATAATAAAGTTTAGATGACTGTTAAATAGCAATAAGGAAAACATATTTTGAACAATATAATTTTATTAAATAAATATATGATATACATACATTAGTACCATATATTATTAGACTTCTTTTTTAAATGTAAAAAATGTTTTAAATACTTTTTTTTTACTTTCCCTTTAATTATAAATTCAAGTCGGTGATATCTTTGCTTATTTAAGGCACTTTGTTTGGTATTTATTGATCTCACAAAATTCATCACTAATCTTTGAGCTTAAGATTTTCTTCAATTCAAGTACTCAACTAACAAGAATTAAAACCCAGTTTCTAATCAAGTCTCTTGAACCGGAATTCATCTTAACCGGGTTTTTTCGATCAATTAACTAAGGTAATTATATTTTGTCAAATTTTGATATATGTTTTTCTTAAATAATTGACTCTTTTTTTTGTTTATTTTATTTGTTATGGAATGAGTCTAATTCGACCTTTATATACAATTTCATCAACTCTTAGTCGTCGTTTAGATAATAGTATAATTTTTAATTATCACCAAAATTATAAGTTAATTAGCCTGATAATTATAACGGATATAAAATCTGAATCTAGCGACTTAGTAATCAAATCCAACGGCTGTAAATCAATCAATTAGATCAACGGTAGTGCTGGTGGAATGTCACGAATAATTACAAAATGACTAAAATACCCTTAAACGCTGCTGAATGAGAGAGAGAGAATCCCAGCTCCCGTCTCCTTCCCTTCAATCTTTCTCCTCCATCTCTTCTTTTATTCTCTTTGAAGAATTTGATTATTTTTTTTCTTTGTTTGATCTCTAACGAGGAACCAATCGATTTCAATCTTCTTCGTATTTGTAATTTCCTCCGATCACTTCGTAAACGTAGCAAGGTATTTTGCTAATTTTTTTCGATGATAAATATGTTGCTCTTTATTTGAATCTGTTGATTTTCATTGTTCAATGTGATTGTCTCGGCGTCTCTTAGGTTTATTGCGGATTATTGATTGATTCTCCTTTTTTAGTTACTTTTGTTTTTGATTCAGGTCTTTGTTACTTTCAATTTTTGTTTGCTGTGCTGGTCTTAGAGGTTCGTTAATGACCTGGGTTTTTAGATAGCTCGTTTCATCGGAAAAATTGCTTTGCTTTGAGCTTTGTGACAGATTTTATTAAAGCTAGAATTTTGCTTTTTAATTTGATTTTTAGCAGATTTTTGGCCTATTGTAATTGATTAAAACCTAATCTGTTACTAACATGCGGCTTAACAGCTAAATATCATTCATTACTGCGAATCATTTGTGAGAGAGTTTGAATTTAGTATGTCAATGGCTACAAAAAAGTTTCAGTTATAAGGAATTGTTCAATTCTCTCATCATAACTTTTTTGCTTTGTTTTTTTTCAGATGGAATCCGAGAGAGATGAGCCTGATACAGTAACACATAGTGGGGTTGATTTGCAGCTTGATGATTTGGTGGCAAGTAAAGAGTATAATATCTATCGACAAGATATTGTGAGACACAACAAAACTGGTAGTATTGGGCTTGTGAGTGAAGTAGCTGGTGATTCTGACTCTGAAACTGACATTAGTGATGAGGAAGATGATGATGATGATGACGATGACGAAGAAGAAGAATGTGATGATGATAGTGATGATGATGATGCAGATAAAGAGGAAAGGAAAAAGGCTAATGGAGAAAATGATGGTCATGGTAATGGAAACGCTAGTGAAGATGTGGAAGAGAAAACACTTGAAGGTGAACAGATTCGTGTGCTTTGGATGGATAATACAGAGCCAGTTCAAGATATAAAAGAAGTGTCAGTTGTAGACCGTGGTTTCTTACATGGAGATTATGTAGCTTCAGCAAATGAGCCAACTGGGCAAGTGGGAGTTGTGGTGGATGTAAACATATCGGTAGATTTATTGGCTCCTGATGGTTCAATCCATAAAGACATCTCAACCAAAGAATTGGCACGAGTCAGGGACTTTGCAGTTGGTGATTATGTGGTTCATGGTCCTTGGTTAGGTAGAATTGATGATGTATTGGACAATGTGACTGTATTGTTCGATGATGGTTCAATGTGTAAGCTTCTACGTGTTGAACCTCTTCGATTAAAACCTATCAGTACGAATAACCTTGAAGAAGATTCAAACTTTCCATATCATCCAGGTCAGCGTGTCAAGGCGAGTTCTTCGTCAGTTTTTAAGAATTCTCGGTGGTTATCCGGCATGTGGAAGCCAAATCGTTTGGAAGGTACTGTGATCAAAGTAAGTGCAGGATCTATTTTTGTGTATTGGATTGCATCAGCTGGCTTTGGACCAGATTCTTCTACTGCTCCACCTGAGGAACAAAGTCCAAGCAATTTGACATTGTTGTCATGTTTCACTCATGCTAATTGGCAAGTGGGTGATTGGGGCCTTCTTCCATCGTTGAATCAATGTGGTACAATTCCCTTACATAAGCGCGTCTCAAAGTTACGGCTTTATGAAAATGATCTGCAACAAAAAAGTTGCCACAATTTAGAAGATGGGCAACATGAGTCTAGTAAAACCACTGATGAAGTTTTGCCAAAAGAAACAAGTGAAGATCTTAATAAGAAAACATCTTCTGTTTCAAAAGAGCCTGCCCATGAGCCGTGGCCTCTTCATCGCAAGAAGATACGCAAACTCGTTATTAAAAAGGAGAAAAGAGGAAAGAAAAAGGAGGAAAACTTTGAACAAGCACTTTTGATAGTTAATAGCCGGACAATGGTTGATGTAGTGTGGCAAGATGGTACGGTAGAATGTAGACGGGAAGCGATAACATTGATTCCTATCGAGACTCCCGGTGATCACGAATTTGTATCCGAACAGTATGTGGTGGAGAAGACCTCTGATGAGGGTGATGATACAACCGAACCTAGACGTGTGGGAATTGTGAAAACAGTTAACGCAAAAGAACGTACTGCTTGTGTGAGATGGTTGAAGATACTTCGAAGAGCAGAAGAACCTCGTGAGTTTGAAAAAGAAGAAATTGTCAGTGTGTACGAGTTAGAATGCCATCCAGATTATGATTACTGTTATGGAGATGTTGTAGTTCGATTATCACCCGTCACTGTGGCCTTACCAACATCTTCTGCTGAAAATTCTTTAGAGGAGTTAATACAGCAAGACAGTGGAGACCAAGATACACAAGAAGCTAAAACTCTTAAGGATAAAGAAGAAAACGAAGCTAATACAGATTTTTCCAATCTCTCATGGGTCGGAAATATTACTGGCCTAAAGGATGGTGATATTGAAGTAACATGGGCTGATGGAATGATATCAACGGTACGTTAACTTGAACCGGTCTATTCAATTAAATGTCTTTGCTTGTCTATTTTTTCCTCATGATCTGCAGTGAGTACCAAAACTTGGAGTGTTTTACTGCACTTAATGTTTCAGTTTAAAGTATAGATTCAGGATGCTCAATGTATGTTCTAGACAAAATTTGGACTTAGGATTGTCCACATTCATGCTTTTTATTTCATAGATATGAAGTGAAAGTGTGCGGGAACACAATACTCAGACATATATTGTTCCCTGACCTCCTTTATGTTTCGACCAGAAAGAGACCGTTGTTGCATAAGCTGGAGGGGATTTTAGTAACCTCAAATGAATAATTTAGATGCAGTTTTGTTCTCTTTTTAATAATCTGAGAATCATTCAAGAAAAATAATTAGATTTCTCTTAAATCTGATGATACTTTCACTGTGAAGAAGGCTTGAGTTAACTTTTTTTTTCTTGTGCTTTCTATAGGTTGGGCCTCAGGCAATCTATGTAGTTGGACGTGATGACGATGATGAGTCAGTTGCTGGAGGAAGTGAAGCAAGTGATGCTGCTAGTTGGGAAACCTTAAACGATGAAGAGAAGGCTGCTCCTGAGATTGCTGATGAGGTTTGTTTTCGTTTAAGAAGATTTTACTGAATATTTAATTAGTCTATTAGTTCTGTTTTCTGGAATCAAAACAAGTTTTTACTTCCTTGCAAATCAAACATTGTCTAATTTGTTTGCACATAATTGAAAAATATTTGATTCACAGGAGCTTGGAAGGAGTAGTTCCATTGAAGCAAATTCTGATGTCGAAACCAATACTGAGAATGATTCTGTGAGGAATGGGGCCCTTGGTCTCCCACGAGCTGCAATTGAGTTTGTAAGTCGACTAGCTAGTGGAATCTTTTCGCGTGCACGAAAAAATGAAGATTCGTCCAGCTCTGATTCTAGAGGTGATAATGGAGGATATAAGGCTGAACTGACAAACCCTGCCGAAGAACATCGTGAGTCAGAGGTCACTAACCAATCGAGCGGAGAAACCTCAGCAATTTTGGAAAACGAAGCCGATGAAAAGAGCGAAAATTGTGATGTGTCAGTACCTTCTGAAGG
The DNA here is from genome assembly GCA_000411095.1 of Aethionema arabicum. Taxonomy (NCBI): domain Eukaryota; kingdom Viridiplantae; phylum Streptophyta; class Magnoliopsida; order Brassicales; family Brassicaceae; genus Aethionema; species Aethionema arabicum. The sequence continues at coordinate 20,217 of KE152555.1, read as the reverse complement.
TGATAGTTGCAGTTTCAAACGCTTTGATATATCACAAGATCCTCTGGACCACCATTTTCTTGGCGCAGATGCGCAGGTAGGTCAAGAATTTACAGTTTTGGTTACTCATATCTTTTTCTACAATATTAAAATATCTAATATCATATCAAAACTTACAGAAAACCAAGGGAAGACAGTGGTTTAAGAAGATTGATCAAGACTGGAAAATACTTCAGAATAATCTACCAGGTAATGATTTTATAGCTCTACAATTGAAAACCTCAACACTTTTCCATGAAAGCTGCTTCTCATAGAAAAAAAATCTTGATTTACTTTGGTAGATGGAATATTTGTTCGAGTTTACGAAGATAGAATGGATCTCCTGAGAGCGGTAATAGTCGGAGCATATGGAACACCATACCAAGACGGACTCTTCTTCTTCGATTTTCATCTTCCCGCCGACTACCCTAGTGTGCCACCGGTATGAGATTTTGCTAGTTTTTATGGCCTAGATGATTTGGATTCCATTTGTTCATAATATGAAATAATGCTCTGCTTGTTTCTTTATGTTGCAGTCAGCGTATTATCATTCGGGCGGTTGGAGATTAAACCCCAATCTATATGAAGAAGGCAAAGTTTGTCTTAGCCTTCTAAATACATGGACAGGTAGAGGAAATGAAGTGTGGGACCCCAAATCATCTAGCATTCTTCAAGTCCTAGTTTCACTTCAAGGATTGGTGTTGAATTCAAAGCCTTATTTTAATGAAGCCGGCTATGATAAGCAAGTCGGAACAGCAGAAGGAGAAAAGAACTCGTTGGGCTACAACGAGAACACTTTCCTACTAAATTGCAAAACCATAATGTATCTTATCAGAAAACCACCAAAGGTAATGAAGATTTCTATTTTTCTTTCAATTTTGTTTCTTCGAATGTTGCATTTTTCTCTAATTCTTGAAAATTTGTAGGATTTTGAAGAACTCATCAAAGACCATTTCAAAAAGCGTGGCTATTACATTTTGAAAGCATGTGACGCTTATATGAAAGGATATTTGATAGGTTCACTTACCAAAGATGCATTGGTTATTGATGAACGCAGCAGCGCTAATTCAACTTCCGTTGGTTTCAAACTTATGTTGGCTAAGATTATGCCAAAGCTTTTATCGTCGTTGACCGAGGTAGGAGCTGACTGCAGTGAATTTAAGCATCTACAGCAGCAATAATACAAAAGCTAAGTTGAAGGTGTGTTTGGCTTCTTTTACTACTACTGCACGTTTAAATTCAGATATTTTCTGAAATGTGTGTGTATGAGTATTTTTTTTCTTTTATTATGGGGATTTATACAAGAATTGTATGTTCCTGAGTCGTTGATCCCCTTTTGCTCCAACAATATGGTTTTTTGGTTGGTCATGTTTTGGAGCCTTTTTTCAAAAGTTTTTAGGGGAACAGTACATTTCTTTTGTCAAAATTCCTAACAAAGATTGAAATTTCTTGTCTCTTTTAGATACTAATCAGTGTGAATCTTGAATCTTGAATCTTAGAGTTGTTTCCCTTTGGTTTTATTGTTCTGTTAATGGAGATGATATTGAATCTTGAAAAGAAAAGACCTTCAAAGTGTATTTTTGCAGATGATATTGAATCTTTTTTCTCAGAGAAAGATAAGAGATATGATTGGGATTGTGTTTCTTTATATTGATCTCAGACTTGATTATGGTAATTATGATGAATGTGTTGTTGTTGATGATGATGATGATGGTGAATGTTTGGATTCATCTGATGATCATGTAAGTGATTATGACCATCATGATGATGATGATCATCATACTGTTGATATTCAACTTCATTTTGCACTGATGTAGTACCCATTTGATGATCATCATGCCATACTCTAGATGTGTTTCTGGTTATATCTAACAAAGAGTTCCTCACATGTTCAGCTTGCACCATCTCACCATCTTTTTTCTGTAACAGAAACAAAAAAAAACAGGTAATTTCTATATATCTTTGGGGGATTTTCACAAAAAGCTCTAATTTAAGGAGTTTTTTTGCAAAATTCTCTTGAATTAGGGTTATTTTGCATAATTCTCCATGTTTTTGTTTTGTTTTCATTTTGTTTCTTCTTTAGGAGGAATCATACCTCAACTTTGAAGACATTAGAGACAAGACTAAGGTATCTTGTAGTGTTAGCATTTGTGACTTCAAGTCCAAGTGAATCCATGGCTTCCATTAATCTTGTGAAACCTCCTGGTTTGTATTCACATATCACTTTAACGAAAAACTCCTTTCCATCTAACTGTGCCACGTCAACCTGCGGCTAAAACCTCACCAAAAACAGACCAATCTCATGAGATTCAGGCTACAGAACAATACATAAGAAAAAGGTGAAAGTTTGTTTCTTTTATTAAACTCTAACCTCCATTTCTTGTCCTTTATCATTAGAATTCTCAAGATCAAGATCTTGTTTCAGGTTAGGTACATTGGAGTTACACGAAAGCCCTTTAATGAAGTCGCTATGTGCACCGGTGAGAACAGTTCCGTTTAAACTCATCCCGCCTTGTCGGTTACATCCATCTTCAGTTTCTGAATTCTCTTCAAGCTCATCTTGAAGTTCCTTAGATTCATTTTGCAACTCCTTAACATAGTTTATCGCATCGCCAAGAATCGAAGCCCTATCCAACTTCAAATCCCACAAGAAACTACTTCAGAAACACAGAGAATCATCAAAACTCAAGAGAAGCAAGCAAGCAAACCTCGAGATCTTTATTTTACCTTGGTTATCCTCGGAACAAGTGATCGGAGAGCGTAAAGCCGATCATTCAACTTCTTCCTCCTCCGTCTCTCAGCCAACAAGTTCTTAGCTTGACCTGTTTTCTTCTTACACTTTGTATCATCTTCATCATCTATCTGATCACTACAATCTGAACCTGAATCTAATCTCCCATTCTCATTTTCCTTATCATTAACATCTTGCAGACTCGGTGGCTCGCCGCTTTCAACGTGCTGCTGCATTCCTCCTCCATTCGCCATTACCGCAATCTCGTCTTCTGTCACGGTATTAAACGGATTCAAACCCATCTCTTTGTTACTATTCTCTGGAAGATAACCCAAGCCTTGATGGTAATCACTCTTCATCTTGAGCTGTTGGTTTTGTTGTGACTCGAAATCGTTCATTTGCGGCAAGAAATTGATCCGGATTTGATCTGTGGAAATATCATATGGTGATGGAAGATTCATCATTTCATCAACTTTGGAGTTTCTTTCATGAATTTCATTAGGTAAGCCTCCATAAGGCTTTGATTCTACTTCATCTGCAGCAGCAGCTACCATCATGTTTATGTTAACAGTTTGATCATCTATTAAGATGTTACATTGTCCCATTACAAAATCCACCACATTTTGATCTTCAGGAACCTGTAAATTAGTTAATCAGTAATATTTAAAGAACCAAATATTTTGAAACTAGAAGATGTAAGCATACAAGAAACACCTAACACTTACATGTCTGGTCACAAAAAGCTCCACAAGACCTCCTGGTATTGGAATCAAAACCCTAGTACAGATTGTTTCCTGGAGATAAGAAAAAGTGAAATTCAGAGTTCTTGGATTCAAGAAAGTGAGATTAAGAGTTCTTCTTTCATGGAAATTCATGTGATTGTGCTTAAAAAAGAAATATGGTATTTTAGAGCTTGAACTATTTCCGTTTGGTGAAAAAAACTCTTAATTATTAAAATAATTGTTTAAATCTTGAATTTTGATAACCGGGTTTTTTAAACGTTAAACTTTAATAAGAAAGTTTTTAAACCGAAATCTCAAATTTAAACTTGAAAATGTAGTATAACTAATCCAAATTTGGATTATATTTTTTGGTTTGATTTTGAGATTATGGTTTACTTATGAGTTCAAAGTTTAATTTTGATTTACAAAAATCTGGTTATCAAAATTCAGAGTTTAAAAACAATTTTGATAGTTATGGGTTCTTTTCACCGAACAAAAATAGTTCAAGATCTAAAATACTATAACTCTTTAAAAAAACTTCGAAAAATCGGGTAATACCTGCATAAAACCGGGTTCAGAGCTTTCACTTAACCAACCAGTCTGATTAGTAAGTAGAGTTTCAGCATATATCCTATCAGAAAAAAGTCTAATTCTGGTTATAATTTCTTCAATCTCTATAAGATATCATATATGAAAAAACAAAAAATCATTATATTATATAATCATATATATACCCGGAATCAAGAGGAATTGAAGAAGGAAGATGAGCAAGAAATTCACAAGATTTAGTTCTTGGATGATGAAACATAACATCTCTGCAACTTCCAAAGTTAAACTCTTCACTTCCATTGTTCTCTATCATCACTTCTGTCCCACCACAACAACATCCCATCCACTTCACAAATCTGAAACACACAACAATTTTTTTTGTTAAAATAAAGATGATATTTCTTCGATTTCAAAATATAAATATATAAGAAGTTTCAAATTATAATAGTTTTTTATAATTTTAATACATAAAAATGATATTTTGACAATAATATTTTTATTTTATAAGAGGTTTTAGCCAATTTAATTTTTTAATTATAAAAAAATTAAATGATTTCAATACATAAAAAGTGATATTTCAATATTTATCTAAAAATTAAAGTTATTTTTGTCATTTTAAATACTATATTAATATGTATGTATTTATCTAAAAAAAACTTTATATTTAAAAACAGGAAATGTATAACTTTAGTTGGAATAAAGTCATAAAAAAAAGTAGTTAAAGTTTAAACCTTTGGTCTTCATTTAGTCTCCAAAGAACACAATAGTCCCAAGCTCTTGAACCCACAAGAGGTCTCAATTTCTCCAACAAGTTTTGAATACTATTCTCCATTTTATCAAACTTTTCACTGCTCAGTTAAAAAAATAAATAAATAAACTTTGAACATAAGTGTTATAATTTTGTTATATCTATTGAGAAATAATGTATATTTAACAAAAATACATTAAAAGATTTTGGTTTTCGACTAAAAAAGTTTTTTTAAAAAACTATGAATTTAATGAAAAAAAAAAGCTATTGAACATGAAAGAAAACTTATGTGGCCAAACAAAAAAAAAACTTTTATAATGTATTGCAAATATAATCTTCACTTCAAAAGTTAAGATAGTATAAGTTAAACTGGTATGATCATATATACATAAAAAGTATAATAATAAAACAACATAAAAAATAATGGATATTTAACAATTAACATTTAAAGATTGATTTCAGCCAAAAAAACTATGAATTCAATGCAAAAAAAAAGCACATTGAACATTAAAGAAAACTTTTATATATCCTAAGAGTTAATGTATTGCAAATATAAGCTTCACTTCAAGATTAAGATAGTATTACTCGATGAAAAAAATTCTACCTTAATCTTTACCATCTCAAAAACATTAAAATTTCTTGTTCGTTGCATAAAGTCTCTTTATCAGTCAACATTGCATCAATAAAATTCGAAAATTTACCCGAATTCGAAAGGAAAATCTTAGTATATATGTATATGTATATTAAAGGGAAATTTTTTGAAAATATATCATATATATAAAACTAGAGAGAGAGAGAAATGTTTGTAAAAGAATGAAGTATGTATGATTCACATGATGTTATATAGAAAGTAAATATAACATGAACACATTCTAAGTAAAAACACAGCTATATGTTAACAAGAACCTTACACAAGAATCTCAAAAGATGAAAGAAAACTCCTCAAGAATCTTGTGAATGTTGAAATTAGAAGAAGAAGTAAAGAAATTGCAAAGAAGAAGAAAGTAATTATATCCATACAATGTTTAAGATTTTCATGTCACAACAAAACTTTATATATTAATTAAATGTTTTTTTTTTAATTTCTTTTGTAATTTTCAGGAGAGATTGATTGTGGCTTTGGTAGGTAAAGTGCAGGACATGCATGACATGATCATGCATATATATATATATATGTGTGTGCATATATGTGTGTATATGTGTGTGTATATGTGGGATGTACATAATGATGAAAGGGGCAGATTGCATGAGCTAAGATAACGTGCAAAACCCTAACTACCTTTGTTGAGACCTTTTTATTTTATTTTATTCTCTTTCGTTTAGGTTATGCATTCTACTTTAGGTGTTTCAACTACTCTTTTTCAATTTTTTTTTAATTATTATTTTAATTTTAATTTGGTTTATTTTATTTATTACAAAAGATAAATATTTTATTGTTTTATTGAGGCTTTTGATTTGTTGATTTATATAACTGTAGGGATGGACAAAAAAAACTAATCGAAATATGTGGATTTTGTTATTTTAAATTAGAATATATTTATTTTAATGTTAGTTTGGTTCTTTTATTTATTACAAAAGATAATATTTATTGTTTTATTGAGGATTTGATTTGTTGATTTATAGTATAACTTTAGGGATGGGTAAAAAACCTAATCGAATTCTCTGGATTTTGTTACTTTAATTTTCTTTTTTAAATTAGTTTGAGAAAATGTGTTTTTATTGATATCATCTGCAAAGTACATTTTGTTTCATTTCTTTTTTAAAAATTTAATTTTAATTTGGTTTATTTTATTTATTACAAGAGATAAATATTTTTTTATTGAGGATTTGATATGTTGATTTATATAACTGTAGGGATGGACAAAAAACCTAATCGAATTCTCTGGGTTTTTGTTATTTGAAATTAAAATATATTTAATTTATATTTAATTATTTTAAGAAAAAATGTGTTTTTATTGATATCATCTGCAAAACATTTTGTTTTATTTATTTTTCCTCTAGTTTGTGTTATCTATTATTTATTAGAATAGCAAATTAAAATATTAAATAATAGAAAATTAGAGGGAAAAAAATAAAACAAAATTTTTAATAGTATAAGCTAATCAAACTTTGTTGAAACAATTAAAATTACTTCAATTACCCAAAATTTAAGACAAACATAACTAATTAAGTTACTAAAAATATTTAAGTTCTGTAAAATTATCTGAATTGTCATAAACTGAAATAATAAAGAGTTGATAAAAAAATAGGTTTATTTATATATACTTAAACATAGGGATGTCAATTCGGGCTAAAGCCCGTGGGTTAGCCCGATCCGACCCTAAAAATACTTGGGCTCGGGTTCTGATATTTGAGCCCAAAAAGAAAACGGGTCAGGCCGGGCTCAAATATTCTCGGGTTTTCCGGGTTTCGGGTCGGGTCGGACCGGGTTAGCCCACGGGCTATCATCTTCTATTAAAACATATTAAAACATTGGTTTATAGAAGAATTATCATGACTAATGTAACATTATTATAATAATTTCAATGATTTAAATCATTAAAATCATGAATATTTAGAAATCGTTGAACTCTTATAACTCTTTACTTCACTAAATTTATTTAAATATTTTGATTTTATTTTGTTTATATTGAATTATTTACATTTATATTGTTTTTATTTGTAAGTTCAGAAAACCCGAAAAAGCCCGAAAAGCCTTGAAGCTCTGTCCGGGCCGGGTCGAGCTTCAAAATATAGACCCGAAAAAAACGGGTCGGGTCAGAATCGGGCTCAAATATGTACGGGCTTCGGACCGACCCGGGTCAGACTAGCCCGGTTGACATCCCTACTTAAACAACCGAACTGAACAGAAAACCTAAATTGAATTGGTCATCAAAATTAGTTTGTTCTCCCTTTTGCTTCATAATATAAGGTACTTTAGTAAAAAAAATTGTTTCAAAATATGAGTTATTTCAGGTTTTTAATGAAAATTTAATTGTTTTATATAATTTTTATTACCTAAATATAAAGATAACTTAGTCTCTAAAAATAAAACAAATATAATGTCTTAAATATTCAGAAATAAAATACTTGTTATATGATTCCCAAATTACATATATTAACTTCTTCTTTTTTGAATATTAACTTTTTACAAGATTTTTTTTACATGATAGAACTCTAAAAAAAATTTTTTTTTACTTTTGCCTCTTATTCAATACAATTAGTGTATAAATACTTACATTTGCACTTATAGCACACATATATATGCATTATATATGTATATATTATATATATAATATAATATTTGCGTAAGAATTGTAATAATTAAGTATGGACAAAAGCAAAGGAAAGCTGGTGAAAGTATGTCTCCAAATAAATAACAATATTACACAACTGCCCACCTTTTGTGAAGCTGGTTTTCCGATTTATGTAACAAACCACTCTCACACATATACATATACATATATATATATATATATATACAAAATATTTACAAAATTGATGTTAAATTAACTATCAAATAAAAAATGTATAATGAAAAATAGAATCTCACGGTTTGGGAATTTAGCCAAAGTCAGGTTTGCAAAAAAAAGAAATAAAATATTTTTTTCCACGTTTTTTCTATAAAGATTTTTTGGTTAAACGTCTAAACTATAGAGTATTATTTGTGATTACCGAATAAAAATATTATTTTTCAAAGTATTTAGATGTAAAACTTATTTTTGGAACTAGGAAATCATGCCAGTCAAAAATATAATCACAAGGCATGTTAATTTATATCTTATAAATTAAACAAGTAATCATTTTATAAAAAAATTAATAATGAAAAATTGAATAAAAATTATCTATATAGTCATATAAAAAATGATGAAGTATAATACAAAACTTAAAATTTTATCATTTTCTTTAAACAAAACTATTAGTCCATAATTCTTATTGTTTTATAATTTAATAAAATTGTGCCCAAAAATCCACAAAATTTATATTTATAAATCTTTCAAAAGAAAATATAATAGTTGAAAAAATAAATATTAATCAATTTTCAAAATAAAATAACATTTATGAACAACAATCCTCAAACTTTATGTCTTAGTCAATTCTCTTACAAAAAAAGGATAAATAAGAATAATAATCAACTATTTTTTCATCAATTTTGTAAAAGACAACAATTATGAATTACAGTTCAAGATTTTTTTTTATCTAAACAAGTTTTTGAAAACAAAATAAAATTGGGAACTACTATAATTCATAAACTTAATCTTGTAAGAGAAAATATAATCTATACATTTCTATCTAATAAATATTTTAACAGAAATATATGATCATAGACAATAGTCTACAATTTTTTATAAAATCAAGTTTTCAAAAGCAAAATATAAACTCATAATTTTTTTTCTGATCAGTATCTTCAAAGAAAATATTCTTATAAAGTATAATCCATATTTTTTTATTTAATCATTTTTAGCAAAATACACACATATAAATATCTGCAAAAAAACAAACAAAATACACATGAACAATAGTGGATAAATTTGTATTCTATCGCTTTCCATTATAGAAATTCTATAAGAGAAAATATAACTATGATTATTAATAATAATGATAATAATACAATTAAAAAAATTCAATGCATAACACGATCTAAAATCATTGTATAAATTAAAATAATTACTCGTGTGCCTATATTAACAATTTACAATTAAGGGTTATTATCTCACGGTCCATTATTGGTCCCACTTACCATATATTCAATTAGACTCATTTAAACAAAACAAACCAATATCGACACATTAATGCTTGTGTCAATATTCAATTTATATCAAATTTAATAGTAATATAAAATTTTTAAAAAAAAATATCTTAGCGAAACAATAATTTAAAACAGAGTTGGAAAGTACTATTAGATCTGAGTTTCAAGAAACTATACGTTTTATAAAATAATTAATGAATTGAATAATACTTGAATTTTTTGCCTAATTATCAATAACAATATACAAAAATCGAATGCATTTCTTAAATTAAACTTTTTTTTGTCAACTCTTAAATTCATTTTGAAAATGGTGCAGCTGGCTTAAATTTTTAAAAATATTTATAAACCATATAACGTTTATATATCTTCTTACTGTTACAAAATCATTCTACATATATAAACATAAAACTCCGATGGAATATTTGTAATTAACAAAAATATATTAATAATTATATTTAATAATCATTGACATATGATTGGCTAATAAACTATAATTGTGATTTCATTATCTTCATGTGAAAGGAAATTATGTGTATGACAATTGTAAATGATAAATGCTTGCAACTACTTAATTTAATGTTGCATAAAGTAGATATCTCTTTCTTTAACATTAAAATTAATTAGAACAGCAAAATAAAAATATTTATGGTATTTTGGTTTGAAATATATGATAATTACTGTTAATATGAAAAAACAATATTATAACCTTATATATATATTTTAAGTTGCTCTTAAATTCATTACAATCATTGAAAAATTTAATTATCACCCATTTTCTAAATATTTTTGCATTCTTTTTTTCCCAAAAATATTTTTGCATTCAAGTACTAAACTATCTAACAAAATAGGAATAGAATATTTTAAATCGAAATACCACCGATATCACTAAAACCCCAAAATCAAAAGAATTTTTTTTATCTAAATCAAATGTTAAACTTGTTTTTCCAATATCACTAAAAATTATCTATTTATTATAACATAAGAAAAAAAAATTATTCGATTAAAAAAACCAAAGAAAAAAAAATTATGGAAATTGGACATCTATAGAACTAACTCAACCCAAATTAGAAAAGAATGTTATAATTTGTTTTTATTGTATTTATAACAAATATAAATTTGGGGAAAAAATTACAAATATCAGACACGTGGCATTAATGTGTAATAAATAATTAGCTAAATAAGTAGGTGTGTGAACAGAGGAGAAACTCCGCCTCTTTGTGTATTTGCTTCGTTGTCGTCAACTTCTCGAAGCTTTTTTGATTCGTTTCTCTCTCTTTTCTTCTCCAATTAATTCTCAAATCTCAATCTCTTCAAATCTTCAACAAATTCTTCTCTTTTTTTTTAATATTCCGGTCAAATTTTTTATATATTCAAATACAGATCACCCCTTCAAAACCTCTACATATACATATATATATATATATATAACATAAGTCATCCAAATTCTATTCATTCGATATATTTCTTCTCTGTTATCAGTCTTATACGGTATCTCTCTCTTAAACCCTCTTTCTCTCTCTAATTTTATACATTTTATGTGTATTTTCTTTGTGAAAAATGTCCAAAATTGGGGCAAAGTTTGGGCTTTTGATTGAAATTTTCGATTTTTAAGTTTTTGGGTTTGTTTATATTCGTGTTTTGAGAGAACCCATTACGAAAAAACTGATTTCGTTGCGTGAAATATCGGCGGCTATTAAGAATTTTGTTTCGGTATTTAGGGTCCTGCATTTACATGTAATTTGAATGCTCAAGATTGGATAAAGTTTGAATCTTTGATTATAAAATTCAGTTTTTTTAGATTTTTCGGTCTGTTTATTTTTGGGTTTTGAGAGGAACCCATCAAAATAAAACGATGTTTTTTCCTTAAATCTTCATAATTCTTGTTCTTAATCAGTAAAACAGAGCAGTTTCCGGATTCGAACCAAGAAATTGTTTGAATTTTGCATTCTAATTTGGACTGTTATTGTTAATATTTTGATGAGTTTGTTGTATAATTCAATAGATTTGGTAAAGTTGTCTACTTGTTAAAATGAAACAATGAATGGTTGGTGTAACAAATTGTGTGTGTTAAGAGTTGTTATATAATCTGCTAATGTATGATTGATATATAAAAGTCTTCACCTTTGAATTTGATATTAATGTTTAAACCCTAGAAAACTACTAAACTAAAAGTTGTGTTTTCTTGTATCAGATTTGAATCTTGTTAAGGTATGGATTTCAAGCCTAAAGCTCACCCGGATTGCGTATACGCCTCGAATCCTTTTCATGAATGTGCTTCAGATTGTTTAGATAAGATTGCAAAGAAGCATTCTAAGAAACAAGGTAACTTTCAATTGCCATAGTTCTAGTACTATTCTCAAACCAAACCAAACCAAACCGAAAAATTATCATAAGTAGAATAAAATCCACTACAAAATTTGATATCTATGATACTTTATAAAGCTTTAGTTAGTTAGTTCTGACATTTGAGGAGAAACACGAGGTTTCAACTCAAAAACCAATCGGCTATGAGTGGAATAGTCTATGTTTTTATGTTAGTATGTTTTAGATGTGGATCACAACATGATCTTTCGAGATGATAACTCTTTTTTTTTTTATCTTATTATCAGTTTGAGTTGTATGGTTTACTTGTCTCATTCTCGGTCCAAATCGCAAAATTTTTCGAACGGTAGTACCTGTTTGGTCTACTCATCTCTCATACCATGAAAGGAAACATAATTCTTACCAAACCAAGTGGTTATGAGCATAATAACTTAGGTTTACTATATTTAACTAGTTATGTTTGGTCCCTAACCGATGTGAGATTTTTAACATTGTTTTTCGACGAAGAGAAATTAGAATCACAATCAAATCTATTTATGTGGATTGATTTAGCTTTCAATAGTGTTTTGTTAATAATTCTCCTCAAAGTTGTATCCTTTTTCATTTTTTTGATCTAATTCTTGAATTTGTTTGATTACAGCTTCAAAGATTCTTAGTTTACCAGGGAGTTTTGGTAAGAAAAAGATAGAATCACAAACACAACCATCAGTTACAAACACAAGGCCTAATCAAAATCGTCGCGGTGTAACTAAAACGAATTCCCCTAAGATTCATGATCAATCAATACCTCCACCTCCAGCTTTAGCTATGAAGAAGGAGACGAAGGAGATCGTAGAAGCAGACAAGTCATTAATGTTGTCTTCCATATCTCATGAAATCTCTATCGATCTTCGCGGGTTAGCTGCTGATTCGTCGCAAATTGTTCCTCTATCACCAAACAACAAGGTAGTTCTTATTCACCCTCTTCTAGTTATTATCTTTATACAAGATCTTGAGATTTGGTGGATCATAAGCTCAAAATATTTTATGTTGTCTCTTGTTTGGTCAAAGTTCATAAAAAGTAATATTGTTTTTTTTTTGTTTGGGTTCAAGACCGGTCTATTTTTATGTAGTTTCTTGTTTGGTCAAGTTGATACAAAAGTAGAGATTATGAGATTTTAAACTCTCAACTATTTCAATTTAGTGAAACAAAAAAACCTTCAACTATCAAAATGGTTTTTAAAATTTTGAACTTTGATAACCATATTTTTTTTAGACCTTAAACGTTAATAGGTGGGTTTAACCGAAATATCAAATTTAGACTTGAAATTACAATCTAATTAAATCAAATGTGGTTATATTTTTGTGTTTATGGTTTAGTTTTGGTTTTAAAAACATCTAGTTATTAAGGTTATAAGGTTTAAAAAACGATTTTGATACTCGAGGGTTTTTTTTTCACCAAATGAAAATAGTTCAGGGTTTAAAATACCACGATTTTAAACAATAATATCGTTTTTTCTCTTCTTCAGAACGGGTCCGTAGATCAACAAAATGGCAAGAATGACACAAATAGTGATCTCAATGGCTTCAATTTCCTAAGTCCTCCAAGATCATATGAAAACGATGAAAAAACTGACGAAGACACCGAAGAAAACAACGATGAAATCGGAATAGAGCTAGACCTTGAATCAGTAATGTCAGATTCATGTGTTTCAGTCGGTAAATATCATGTGAACTCAAGTGTCTCCACAATTCTTCACTCAATCATCGAAAAATATGGAGACATAGCTGCAAATTGTAAGCTAGAATCAGCTGCGATGCGGTCTAGGTACTTAGAGTGTTTATGCACCTTAATGCAAGAACTAGGAACAACTCCGGTTAAGCAGTTAACCGAATTTAAAGTCAATGAAATGCTTGCGGTTCTTAAGGATTTAGAGTCGGTTAACATAGATGTAAAGTGGTTAAATTCAGTACTTAAAGAGTTTTCAAAGTTTCAAGAAAATGTTGACTTGGAGAAAGAAAGACAAGAAACACTTGTGATGTCTAAAAAACATGAGTTAGAGATTCATGAGACTGATTTGGCTCGGATCGAGGAGGAAGTTAGGGAAGTTAGGTTGCGGGTCGCGGCTATAAGGACCGAGCTAGCCGAGCTGGAGACAGGCCGGTCGGAGCGGGAAAAAATGGGATTTAAAATTGATAGATATAAAGGGAAGTTATTTCTTGATGAGCTTATATGATATGGTTTTTTTTTTATAAAGTTAAAGATCTTGTTACCGTTATATTGGTTTAATTTTTTTTTTTTAAGTTTTTTTTTTATAATTTATTATATTGTTGTTATTATATAGAAATCGAAGATAAATAAAACGGCGATTAGTTCTATGATTATGTTGATTTGAGTTTGTGTGCAAAGAAAGAAAAATAATAATAATTGTGGTAGATAAAGTATCTTAAATCTAATACTTCTCGGATTATCAAAAAAAAAAAAAAATCTAATACTATTTTATATATGAAATAGTTATGTAGAGTAATATTATTTATAAATTATAAAATGTAAAGTTTGATATGTTTTTCTAATCAATTTATAAAAACAATATAAGTAATTTATTATACGAATTAAAATATTATTTAAATAGATATTTTTATTTTAAAAAGATGTGGTTTGATTTCAAGCGAATTTTTAATGTTATAAATAATAAATTTATTATATGTGAAATTTATATAAATTGAATCTTAAATCGGAATTTATAAAAATTTTGGTATATAAAATTTATATAAAATCATAGTGCATATAATTGTAAAACCTTCTAGCAAGTATAAAACAAAATAAAATAAAAATGAAAATAATTAAATTAAATACTATGTTAATTCTTTGATGAACACAACCTCCACTATAACTCAACCCAGCTCCACACTCATAGCAAAATGTATGTCCACATCTACAAAAAAAAAATGAAACCATGTAAAAGTAGTTCCACAATATCTACACATATAATTAAATAAAAAGAGTGATGCGACAAAAAAAAATCAAATAAAAAGAACAATCATAATAATAACACAAAAAAAAGTATATAAATTTCCGTTTATTAACAAGTTAACTAAATTTCTTAAATATTTTTAAACTCTAAACAGTAAATCTTAAATCCCAATTTTTAAACGTATATCCTAATTTTAACATTTAAATCATGCCCTAAACCTAATTTATAAACTGTAGTTTCTCAACTTTATCATAAACTTTAAAACTCTAATAAAGATCCGTTTTGAAAAAATCTCTGTAAAAATATTCGCTTCGATTTCTAAATTATACCTACTCTAAAATCATATACTCCCCTATATAAAAAAAGATTTTGTTTTAGATTTTTTTTTTAACAGTTCAAAAAGATTATTTTTCTATCAAATTTAAATAATAAAAATAATTATTTTTATGAATTTCAAAATTTTAGTTTACAAACTTATAGGAAATAGTTAAAAAAAAAGTAACCATTAAGCATAAATAACTCTTGTTGTTAACAAATTCAAAAAATTAAAATTAAAAAAAAAACATTTAATTATTTCTTAATCTACAAAAAAATCTAAAACCTCAATCTTTCTGATACCTAAGAGTATTTATCTATATAAACAAAATATATAAAAAGAAATATAAACAAAAAAAATTAACTTTTATTTTGTTTATATGAAATACGTTTCCAATTGACTTTAATCCATAACTCCTATCCTAATTCATAGATTCTAATCCATAAACCCTAATTCATAGATTCTAATTCATAAACCCTAGTTCCTAAACCCTAATTCTAAATAACTGGTTTTTGCCACACAGAAAACTACAAATTTCTTTTATATAAGAAATAATTAAACTTCAAAATAAATAATGATAATAATACCTGCAAGTTACATGGACACATCCTTCAGAACGTTCAATCATATGTTGACATTTTTTACATTGACGCCACAATTTTTTTGCTGCTAAAGCTTCAAACTTCAAATCATTAATCAAAACTTTTGATTTTGATTTTTTATAATCTTTACATGACATATTACTATGCCATGGAACTTTACAATTCATGCAAAATATTTTTCTACATTTAACACAAACCCTCTTCAATTCTTGATCTCGAAAACTAAAAAAAGATCGATTGTTTTTCGACATTAAAGCCGAACATTGAGGATAAGGACAGTAAACTCTTTCGTTTACAGGAATTGCATCTTCTTCGATTCGTCGAAACCATAAAGTTCTTAAATTTGGGGTTAAAAGATGAACACAATCTTCGACTTTTAATAAAGATTTGCAACCGTAATGTAGACATTTAAGTGTTGTTCCGTGCAGTAACGCTCCTTCGAGATAGTGTTTGACACATTCGTTGCAAAATTGATTATGACAACAATTATGTGAAAAGATTTGTTCAATATTAGTAATATCGAAGCAGATGCAACATATGTCTTTATGATTTGGTATGATTTTGATGAATGGAGGAAGAAGATCCATTGATAAAACTTATAAAAAAACAAAAAAAAAACCTAAAAGAAATTAAAGAATTGAAGAGAAAAGTTTGTGTAAAACGTTTGCTTTGCTTCTTATTTATAAGAATTAAATAAATACAACAGAAAAAGGAAATCTTGATAAGTAAATAAAATCTTAGGAATTGAATTTAGTGTTTATCATAAAACGGTTGTTAGGAAAAGATATTTATATATATATGTTAATATATGAAAAATAATTTATCTGGAAACGTTGAATTTTTATATGTTTATCAAATTAGAAAATTATAATCCCTTATATACTTTTAGTTGAATAAAATTACAAGTTATTTTATATTATCAAACTCAAATTAGCTATTTTTTTCCCAACAAATTAGCTATTTATATATATTATTAATTCGTCGTATAAGTCATATGACAATTTTGTTTTCTTTAAAAGGTCATCTAATAATTTAAGTATAAATTAAATTTAATCATAACATTAGTTATAAATTTTTTTTAAATATTACGTTAATTTTAAACAATAATATTAATTATGAGATACGTATATGTTAATAGTATTTTGTTTTAGATATGATATATCCAAATTTATGTATAATATCTATTTGTAATATTTTTAATAGATAATTCTTTTTTTAAAACTTAAAATTATGAGTTATCTTGATAATAGATGAACTCAAACCAATTATGATATTTTTTTTTTCGCCCCAATTATGATATTTAAAGAAGGATTGTAAATTTGTAATTATTAAAATAGTATTATTTGTTGACAAAAAAAAAGTATTATTTTGTATCAGAAAATTTCGGTTAAGGAATGCAAACCGAGTCTTAAATTTCCGGTTAGAGGAATAATCTCGGTTTAGTATCCTCTCTCACACACCCAAGCACAGCCGAGTGTCTCCGACGAGAAATCAGACTGTGTTTGCTGAGAAATTGGGCTCATCGGAGATTACTTTTAATGGCGAATTTGAAGCCATCTGATTCTCAATTGCTGAAGAAACTGACATTGATTCTCACATCAGAGAATCCTCAATTGCTCGAAACCCTAAATCCCTACATCCCTCAAATCACTCAGCCTCTTCTTTTGTCTCTTCTCTCTTCTCCTTCTCTCGCCAAGAGACCCAATACACTCGTCTCTTTCTTTAACTGGGCTCAAATTTCAGTTCCCGGAGCTTTTCCATCGGATTCACCTCTTCCTCTTCTCTCCGTCGTTCGTTCTCTTCTCTCACATAACAAATTCTCCGACGCTAAGTCACTTCTCATCTCCTACATTCGTTCCTCCGATGCTTCTCTCTCTCTTTGTAACTCTCTCCTCCATCCAAATGTGCATCTCTCTCCTGCGCCGTGTAAAGCTCTCCTCGACACTACCCTTGGTGCTTATGTTCAATCCGGAAAGCCTCACGTTGCGTTACAGATTTTCCAGAAGATGAAGCGTTTAAAACTTAAGCCGAATCTGCTTACTTGCAACACTCTTCTTATTGGTTTAATCAGGTATCCTTCTAGCTTTTCTATCTCAAGTGCACGCGAAGTGTTCGATGATATGCTTAAGCTTGGTGTTTCAGTAGATGTGAAAACTTTCAATGTTCTGGTTCATGGGTATTGTTTGGAAGGTAAAATTGAGGATGCTGTAGGATTAATAGAGAGGATGGTTAATGAATTCAAGGTTATTCCTGATAATGTTACATACAATACTGTTCTAAACGCAATGTCTAAGAAAGGGCGTTTGAATGATATTAGAGAATTGTTATTGGATATGAAGAAGAACGGATTAGTTCCTAATAAGAATACATACAATAATCTAGTGTATGGTTACTGTAAGATGGCTTCATTAAAGGAAGCTTTTCAGATCATGGAGTTCATGAAACATTGTAATATATTGCCGGATGTTCGCACTTATAACATGTTAATAAATGGGTTATGCAATGCTGAGAGGATCAAAGAAGCTCTTGAGTTAATGGATGAGATGAAAAAGGTTAAGTTACTACCTGATGTGGTTACTTACAATACATTGATTGATGGGTGTTTTGAATTAGGGCTTAGTTTAGAGGCTAAAAAGTTAATGAAACAAATGGAAAAAGATGGAGTTAAACCTGACCAAGTTACACATAACATAGCTATTAAATGGTTTTGCAAGGAAGAGAAGATGGAAGAAGTAAGTAAAAAGGTTAAGGATTTGATTGAAAATCATGGGTTTTCTCCTGATATAGTTACTTATCATACTCTAATAAATGGGTATTGTAAAGTAGGTGATTTAACTGGTGCTCTTGAAATGATGCGTGAGATGGGTAAGAAAGGGATTAAGATGAATACAATAACCCTAAACACCATTCTTATTGCTTTATGTAAAGAGAGAAAGCTTGATGATGCTCATAATTTGCTAAATACTGCTCGAAAGCGAGGTTATATCGTCAATGAGATTAGTTACGGCACATTAATCGCAGGCTATTTCAGGGAAGAAAATGTAGAAAAAGCTATGGAGATTTGGGATGATATGAAGAAGATACAAATCATTCCTACTGTAAGTACATTCAACTCTTTAATTAGTGGTTTATGTCACAATGGAAAAACAGAGTTAGCAATAGAGAAACTTCAAGAATTGATTGAAAGTAAACTACTTCCTGATGAAACTACTTTCAATTCAATCATTTTTGGGTATTGTAAAGAAGGAAAAGTTGAGAAAGCTTTTGAATTTTACAATGAATCAATCAAAAATTCATTGAAACCTGATAATTATACATGTAATATCCTTCTTAATGGTCTTTGTAAAGAAGGTATGACAGAAAAAGCTTTGAATTTCTTCAATTCACTTGTTTCTAAGGAGAAAAGAGTTGATATAGTTACATATAATACAATGATATCTGGGTTTTGTAAGGAGAAGAGGTTAAAAGAAGCTTATGATCTTGTAATGGAAATGGAGTCTAAAGGATTAGAAGCTGATCAGTTTACTTATAATAGTATTGCTACTTCATTAATGGAAGATGGTAAAGTTAAGGAAGCAGAAGAGTTATTGAGTAAAATCTCTGGGAAATTTGGGTGTTTGGAGAAAGTAGAGATGAAGAAAAGCTTGGGGATTTGTGAATCAATGGAGGAAGTTAAGAGTGAGGATAATGTTGTTGGTTATTCTGATGTAATAAATGAGCTTTGTAGTAGAGGAAGATTAAGGAATAGTTTGTAGATTTTAAGCATTGTTTTTCTTTTTTTTTTTTGTTGTATTATTTTGATTATTATAAGTTAACATTATATTAATTCAGAAGTTCAAATAAATAAGTTGTTTACAGAGTTTTGAGATTTCACCAATTAAACTCTACTGTGAAGTGCATTTTAATTAATTGTTTTGCACGAAACAAAAAGTAACGTTTTAAGATTTCACCAATTAAACTCTAGTGTAAATTGTATTTTAATATTTTTAATTATCTAAATACAAACGTTTTAAAATTGCACATTTTTCTGTTTTAACAATATTATTATTTGTATAATTTAAAACATCTTACATATATTATTTGGGGAGTACAAATATGGAGACCCCCAAAAATATTTGTTTAATTACATTTTATACTATTAGTAATTGTTTAAACACATTTATGACTAAATTTAATGTTAGGGGTAAATTTGTCTAAACTGATTATAAAATATGGAAAATGATTATATGGAATAAGTATATTGATAGGTATTAATTTAAATTTAAATTTAAAAACAATAATAAAGAGAACCAAACTCATTTTATATTACAAATTTCACCAATAAATTATATTCACTTTTTTATACCAAATTGAAAATGTAAAAAAAATTGTCGATCAATTAGTTGTTTTAATATGTTAATTTTCTTGAATATATTAAAAAAAAACCACACTAGAAAATTTTATGATTTCATATTTATGTATGTATTTTTGAAACTAATTATGTAGAACGTTTTCATATATTTATATATGTATAAAATAAATATTTT